>BGNK01000116.1:207491-362680 GCA_003297005.1 Symbiodinium sp. clade A Y106 | reverse complement strand
TCGACGCTTCTGTCTGAGCCTTGGTGGATGCCCTCGTCGAGGGCCTTGAGGAGGCGTCTTAACCACGGACCTTCGCGGGACGAGCAGGTTGACGTCTTACATTTGACAATTTGACAATCCTGGGCCCAGAGGGGATGGTGCCGCACCGAGCGCCTCGCGCGAGAGCTCGCCGCTCGTGAGGCGGAGCCATCGTTTTTTTTGTTGTGCGTTTCTTGTTTTTTGAAGGGGGGGGGGGAAAGGGGTAGGGTTTTTAGGGGTTTAGGGGTGTAGGGTTTAGGGCTTTAGGGCTTTAGGGGTTTAGGGTTTAGGGTATAGGGTTCAGGGTTGGTTGAGGTCTGGGGATTGAAGCCAGGCTTACATGCCACGAGGGTTACGTGTGCACCCCACCCCGAACCCGGAACCCTTAAAAGCCACGAAAACCCCCACCGACAAATCCGCAGCCTAGACTAGACCTAAACCCAAAACTTCATCCGAAGCCCTGAACCCGTACAGCTCGCACACAAATGCGGTGGGCTGCCTTCGATGTGTGAGGATGGTTTCGTGATCCTCATCGAGAGTCCCATGCACCAAAGCTTGACACTCGGTGGAAATGACCTGAGTATTTTCTTGGCGTTCTTCTGGTTGGCTCTTAGGACTTTTACTTTTGGGCTTTCTGTATGAGCTAGAATAAGGAGGCTAAAAGTTTAACTTTTAGGAGCTATTCAGAAGTCAGCCAAGATACCATAACCCCTACTTGGAGGGTCGGGCGACTTAGTAAGTAGGTAATAAGTAGACTTATAAGTACTCTAAAAGGGACCCTAATTGGGGTTATGGTACTTATAAGTCTCCAAAATAACTAGTTACTAAGTCCCGCGACCCTCCAAGTAACCCCTAAACCCTAAACCGCTAAGGATGTCCAACACTCGGAGGCACCTGGATGCACCTGGAAAGGGCTTCTTCACTGAGGCCGCTATGCACGTTGTCTTTTTGTGTTTATGGTGTAGGCTTTGGGGTTTAGGGTTTAGGGTTTGGGGTTTAGGGTTTAGGGTTTGGGGTTTATGGGCAAACGCAGAGACGAGTTTTGAGGGCACAAGCTTGGTAGGAGCTACGGTCATTTTTTGTGATGAGTTGGCTTCAGTAAGACCTCTACAAATAAAACAGCTACGGTAGGAAACTGGACTAGTAGGGTACATCCAGCCCCGAATTCCACCCCTTCGACATCTGCAGTACAACATAAGACCGCCGATACAGTATCCTACTGTTGATGGACAAAATCCTGCATGACCCTAAGGACCCTAAACTATGGGAATTATTGTATATTCCTTATAATGGGTAATGCAGGATTTTGTCCATCAGCAGTAGTACTATATGCTACGAGACAGGATTTTTTCGTGCAGAGAGAGGCCGTAGTTGTTGGAAGAAGGGCCGGCTCTACCCTAAACCAGCAATCTAAGCCATTTACAGGTGTGTAGTTATTAGGTGGGTAGTTTCCCATAAGCCTCCCATACCACTCCTATAAGGTAAAGGGGGTCTTATGGGAGTACTATGTAAGGGGCTTCTACTCAATCCTAAATCCTTGTTTGCTGCTCCGGGATCGGACACCTGATATAGGGGCCGTAAGAAGTACCTATACAAATTTTGAGGTCTCCTTAGTATAATTATAGTATAGTGGACCCCAAAACCCTATTCTAATTATCAAGGCCTTTGTATCCTTAAATCCCTTATAGAGCCCTTATAGAACCCGAAGGAACCCTTTCAAAGAACCTTATTCTAACTATTAAGGCCTTTATATCCTTAAATCCCTTATAGAGCCCTTATAGAACCCTAAGGAACCCTTTCAAAGAACCTTATTCTAACTATTAAAGCCGCTATACTACTTCGCGATCTCCAGGGCTAGACTTGCCCAGCAAAGCAAACCATGAGGGTTTCTGTGCTCTTAGGGTTCCTTTCCTTACAGCAAACCCCATAAAGTTGGAAACCGGATTAAGGCCAAATAGTGCTGGGATTCCCTATACATTACTCTTAAGGATTGAGGCTGTTGGGTTTCTAACTTTTAGGCTTCTTACTGTAGATCCCCAATGCCCAACCTTTAAACTGTTTGGGTTCTTGTAGTTTAGTAGGAATCGGGAAGTTCAACCTTTCATATTTGCGGCTTATTGGGGGGAGTAAGTTTCAATTCAAGGGATTCGCTTAAGATTTCTGTGTGGGCACCACATGGGTTCGGAGTTCATGTTTTAAGTTTAAGGGTCCATGTATTCGTCCAGTATATACATAGGCTGTAAAGCAGTCGTTATATAGGTACCTCAGGCTAATTTGGATCCATGGACCCTTATGGAAAGCCGTGGTGAAAGAGCTTTCAGAAGTACTTATCAACGGTGACTGTGCAAGCCAAGAGTTTAGGTACACTGGATCATGCCTCGGCTCTACTCTAAGGCTGCATGTACCAATAGAGTATACCTAGTCTTTAGCATACCATATAGGAGCCCCCCTACTTCAGGCCAAAGTATAAGTATAAACCATACAGGTTCATGGAGCCTTCGGGCTAAACTTAAACATCCTGGTGGTCATCGTCAAGTGTTTCGGCTCTGGTCTGCACACCCCGGTTCAGACCCAAATCCACAATACCATAGGAGCCTTAAGAACTCCCTATACTCTTTAAGGGGGGCCTTGGTAGGGTTTAGCTAGGTGGCAATTTGGGAAACTTTTGAATTTCCCTTATGGTTCCTATAGAGGTACCTATTCATAAATACTTTTCAGAGCCCCAAAACTACAACCCAGTTAGGGTTTAAGGTTTAGGGTTTAGGGGGGGCCTTATTATGATTATAAATATAGTAGAATGGGCCCCACAACCCTATTCTAATTAATACTGCTCATGGTGAAGGAGAGCGACCGCCCTCGCATTGCCCGGGTGATCTTGCAGCTAGTGTGGAGGCGACGGCAGTATTCGAACATATGCAGGGTTTGTTTGGCAGCCCTTACTTAGTGCTTGAGTTGAACTCGGGACTTGCTCGGTTTTTGTTTACAGCAACTTTTCATCTACAAGTTCTAACTCTGTTTGTGACATTTTGAGTGTCTGAACCGAGACAGTGGATCATGACGAGTCATAGCCGGACCTAGTATGCCGTATAAGCCCGAAACCCCTCAACCCTAGCCCGTATGATGCCGCGGACCGGACCGGTCTCTACTTTTGCCGAGTGCCCTTCGATATTTGCCGGGTCTCCTTTTTCAGAAGGACTGCCGTTGAATTTTAAGGGTTGAACTGACAGGGTCTGGGAGAACACGCATGTGAAGATCTAACTTTGTTTGCAAATTGTTTTAGGGTTTAGGGTTTGATATCCGTAGCTGTACCCTAAACCCTAAACCCTGAACCCTGAACCCTGAACCCTAACCCCCTGTTTGGGTCACGTTGCCTAGACTTTTCCTTGAAGCTCTTTGGTTTGGTTTTGTATTTTTGCCTTTGTTATCCTTTCTTGGGATCTCCAAAAGCACCGTTCTTTTGCTTACCTTCAGCCCAACAAACAGGACGTCAAGAATGTCCTTTGACGAACGTTTCAATCTTCGATTTCCAAGTTGGGAAGTATTCTGTGGACATTTTTCCAGTCTTGCATCTGTTGGATCCAGCACGTGGGCTGGGAGCATATCTTTTGTTTATGGCATACTCAGAGTTTTTGCTCCTGTGTTTTTGTGCGCTTTGGCTTGCTGCGAGGAAGTTGCAGTATTACCTGGAGCAGCACGATCTGCCCAAGTATCGGTTTCTCCTCAATACGCAAGAGGCCTGGGTCGGAGGAGCCTTTTATTTCTTGCCTCTGGCATCGCCCAAGGGGTCCAGGTACCTAGTAATCATATACTCTCCCAAATATGAACCTACATAACTACTATCCTAAACCCAAATACCTTATTATTGGGTCCTTTGGACCCTTAGGGTAAGGATCCCTTTCGGGGTGCTCACAACTCTGACTTTACATCTTCTGGGTCGTCTTTTAGGTACAACCCAGGATTTATTTGCAGGGGTTCTCGAAGAGGGCTCAGGGGTTCAGGGTTTGGAGTCTGCGGTTTCCGCTTGACAGCTGGGTTTGTGCACTTTATCTTCTTAGTAGCTGAGTGGATACACTTTAAAACTTTTGGGGATAATATTACCCACTATAAGACTGAAAGTGTATACTTTTGGGGGGCTTATAAACTCAGCAACTAAGTCTTGCTTGGGGGGCGAATGTATTCGCCCCACTCCATGTAAAGCTAAGGGCTTGAGCTTGCTGGGCCTATAAACTGGGCAGCTGGGACAGTACTGGTGTACCCAAACGGTCCAAAGTACATATACAAAAGAATGTAGGGTTTCTACATTTGGAACTACTATTATGATTTGGGAAAATATCCGCCATAAGAGTACCTGAAGTAGATTGGAGAGAGTAAGTTGTATGTTCCCTCTACGTGATAGACAAAAGCACCATAAACGGTTGAACCTAAAATTCACACAAAGGTCGCGTGGATGTTCAAAGTCAACGGATCAAGGGCTTGGAGGAGAGAAAGTATTGGATTGCACCACTTCGTACGCAATGGCTCTGTTGCTTTTCTTTTCGCTGGTTTGTAAAGACCTAAACCCTAAACTGCATATAGAACTGTGCTGCGGCACCGACTTCTCCAAGGCTCCGAAACCCCTTTCGACTGAGTAACATGGCATACTCTGCATAATTAATATGCAAAAGAGCAGATGCTTAAACTATACCTACACCTATCTAAGGTGCTGCGAAGGGACCCTCGATTTATCTTATGTCCTGCGAGAGAAGGGATCCTGGTTTAGGGTTTATGGCTGATCTGGGTTTAGGGTTTAGGATGCTAGTTTGGTCGTCTAGACCAGCCCCTACATTACAGCCCGAAGCCCTGCAATTATATCCATAAACCCTGAACATCCCTGAATTATATGCCGTACTGCAAGCTTTCACAGGATCGAAAATGCGCTTGTCTTGTGCCAACATACTGTCATGATGCTTGTCTGGGCTTTTGTCGTTGTGCATGATCAGGGGACTGACTACGCATCTTGTCCACCCTACCTTAATCTACCATCGGTTACTGTTGTGTAGGTCCTTATTACTAGCCTTGTTATGGAATTTACAAGGAATTTGCCGAAAAGCTGGTTCTGGTAGTGCAAAGTTTTTCCTAAGTACCCGGAATCCAAAGCAAGCACCCTGCACCCTCTACCCTCTAGCCGCAAACCTCTCTCGTAGATCTCATGACCTAAGCCTGTAACCGTGCCTGTAACCCCTACGACTTCAAAACCCTAAACCCTGAAACCCAAAACTTAGACGTAAAAGGGAAAACATTAGACTCTGCAATCCGGATCCAACCCCTCGGCCCCTGATCAAAAAAACCAAGAAGTTCCTGAACCCAAAGTCAAGAAATGCAGCCAGTCCCAACCGAGCATGTTAAGCCTAAGTGCCTGAACTCCGTGCAACTAATATGCATATCTCTTGCAGAATCGTTTAACCCTTGACAGAGGTTTCAGATACAACAAGGGGTCGGAATAGGAAGAAATACTATCCCTTTATCATCGTCCCGTACGGAAACTATAATATAAAGCTTCCAAGCCCTGCTCTAGCCATTAACGCCGACACCACGAACAGCTGCCTAAACCTAAAGCTGTAAACCCTTAAATCCTAAACCCCTACACCCCTAGACTCTAAACCCTGCACCAAGGTAAAACTGCATCGCCTCCCCGTAAAGTCCCCTGACCATACTACGACATACCCACCGATCTAGTCATGAAGGCCGCTGCACGATTGTCTACGAACAGCTCCCTAAACATAAACCCCTAAACCATATCCCAAGCTCCTAAGCCCCAAGCCAAGGACAATGCATCGCCTCCCTGTATAGTCCCAATATACCATTTGTTGCTACTATAAAATACACCAAACCTACTCTAATCATTCAGCCCTACCCTACTGTAAAGCCCAGAACAAAGGTATCCTCGAGCCTCGGGGAGACTTGATAGCGTCATATGGTGCCCACCCCATTGGAAGACCCTTAAACCCTGAACCCTAAGGAAGTCCCCAAACCCCAAAAGTGGGCGCGGAATCTCACGGAGGCCTGCTGCCTTGCGAACTTGGGAATGGGTCCACTCGAAGGGTGCCTGGGCCCCCCAATTTTTGCATTGCGCCTATTTCAGGCGTAATTGTGCTTTGTCTCTCTGTGTGTGTGTGTGTTGTTGTTTCTTTTCTTTGGGATGTGTCTTTTGAAATTTGGGTTGGCATGTTCTGGGATTTTGTAGGCGGCTACGGTTTTGCTGGGGTTGTTGTTTTCTTATTGGGCTTAGGGTTCAAGGTTTAGAGCGCGGCAGTGCCTCATCCCCGTGCGAAGCGCTCCGGGTAGCGAGGAAGGTGTCAAGATACATAGGGAGGCCTGAATAGTTAGACGAAGCTTCCTTGAAAGGGCTCTTCTTAGTAGCTGAGTGGATACACTTTACACTATTTGGGTTAATATTACCCACTATAAAACTGAAAGTGTATACTTTTGGGGGCTTATAAACTCAGCAACTAAGTCTTGCTTGGGGGTCTGTGAGAGTTCTTTGATAAGACCCATGCATTGAGGATTTGGGGCCAGAGTGCCCCAGATTAGGGTGCGAGGTCCATGTACCCAACAGTAATTCTATACTTTGGCCTTAGCACAGTGCCCTAAGGGCCCAAGTACCCAAATAGTAGGGTTTCAAGGTCCAAAAACCATTCAGAGTATGGATTTTGCAACCTAAAACTACTACCTACTATGGGTATTTGGACCCGCTGGGTTGGGCACAAAGTATAAGGGTTTAGGGTTCAGGGTTTAGGGTTTAGGTAAGTACATGGACCCTTAGAGGCATGGACTTTAGGGCATCAGTTGTCAGGCACAGGCATCCTACTAATAGACTAAAGCACTACCCAGACCCCCGGGAGGATCCAAAAGTAGATCCCTTAAGGGGGGGTCCTATAAAGTATCCTTAGTAGTATAGGGCCCCAAATTAGGGGATCTACTTTCTAGATCCTCCCGGGGGTCTGGGTATTAACTCTAACCTTTGTACATCTCTACAAGGCCATCTTGTGCGCCCCTCTCTAAAATCAAAATTTCCGATAGTGCTAGGCAACCCAAGATGTTCAGCATCTGTGAAGCCTAGGTTGGTCCCAGACTTTCGGCCCACTGCCGATCCCTTCACGGATCCGTCACTCGGTGGCCTTTGATATGAACTGCGGTTTCAGGAGGGTCTGTCTTTTGGTTTCGACGTTTATGGGTGTAGGGAGCATATCGTGTAAGGATTCAATTCAGTTCTGAGAGCAACAGCGTAGGGCTTAGGATTTCCGATTTGGGGTTCAGGCTTCAGGAGGTATTTACATGGTTTCAGGCTTTGGGACTTTGGAATGCCATGTGTGTGTGTGCGTGTGTGCGTGTGTGCGGAGGGGGTTCACACTGACGATCACCCAAGTAGGGTTTGAGGTTTTAATAGACTTCGGGCGAGTATGTGGCTGGTAGGCATTTGACCTGGTTGGGATATGGAGCTCAAAACGTCAAAGGGAAGTATGGTGATCTTGGAGCGTCGGGGGACTTAGTAAGTAGGTAGTAAGCAGACTTATAAGTACCCTAAAAAAAGGGATCCTAATTTGGGTTATGGTACTTATAAGGCTATAAAATAGCTACTTACTAAGTAGCCCGACCCTTCAAGGAGACCCCAGACCCCAAACCCCCCAAGCTCCACAGGCCCTGAACCCCCTCGGCCCTGTGCACCCTAAACCCCCTAAACCTTAAACACCCGCAGACCTCAAAACCCGTAAACCCCTAAACCCAACATATAGCTGAGTGGATACACTTTGCACTTTTTTGGATAATATTACCCACTATAAAACTAAAACCGTACACTTTGCGGGGACTATGCCAAACCCTCCTCAACCCAACACCCTCAACCTCAGGCCTGCAGCTGCCTTTACAATCGGACCAGACCCCGGCCAAGCTACCTTAAACTCTGGAATCCAAAACGCACCCAAAGACAACCTTTAAGCTGGGATATCCCTAGCTTACTGGTTGGTTTAGAAAAAGGATTATGGGATGTCCCTGGGGGTCCCTATTAAACGTTGAAAACTTGATCAGTGAATCCTTAAGCACCCAATCCTGAACACTAGCTCAGCCCACAAGACCTTTTTCAGGTTCCCTGTTTTGACCTCCTAATGCAAGTCCCAAAACAGGTAGGTTGTTTTGGGGGTAAGGTAAACCCTAAACCCTTCACCCTCACACCCCTAGTGAAGCTCCAAGCTCATGAAGCACAGGCTCTAAACCCTGAGCTCACCCTAAGGATTCACGTGCTCATATAGTTAGTTCATTGCGTACATATAATATATATATATATCTATATATATATACGTATATATATATATTTATTTATTTAAATATTTATTGAATTCTTCGTTCATATGTATATGTATATCTGTATGCGTATATATATATACACAGTTTCGCATTAAGGAGCACTATTTGGGTACAGCGCGATCGCACCCCCCGGGGTCTTGCGAAGCCCTCTAACTCGCAGTCTGAGACCCCTATGTAAAGCTAGGGTCCAATTTTTCGGGTTTAGGATTTACGCTGCAAGATTTAGGGTTTAGTAAGGATGTTGGGTTTAGGGTTCAGTCAGTGCCTTGGTTCTAGATTGTACATTTTTGATCTAGGGGTCTAGACCCCTGGGTACGGAACGAGCACCATCGAGGGTAGTCCAGGATTTTTAACTGGCCCTAAAGGTCCATGTGCCCAAATAGTATATACTTTGGCCGAAAAGTAGTCCCTAGAAAGTTACTTTGAGGCCAGAGTATATACTACCCTAAACCCTAAACCCTAAACCGGTACATGGGCCCTTTGGGTTGGTTTAGGTACCCTATCTTATGTGCAAACTCCCCGGATGCTGAGAATTTTGTCACCGTAGATTTGAGGGCTCCATGCCAGACTCTCAACCCTGAGCCCTAAACACCCAACTCCTAGGTCCCTGAGTGGTACAAAATTTGCCCGTTTTGCTTAAGGGTTTTCCTTGTTAAAATCGAATAGTAGGAAAAGGGCACCCCTATTATAAAGGGACTGATCGGGAACCTTGACTCTCAGCTCGAGATAACTCTTGATGAAGAGGCTAGGGTTCTATAAAGGATACCATATGGTTCGACTATTCTTGGGGTGCCATAGTGATTAGAATGCGATTTGGGGGTCGAATATAGCATCCTTATACGGGGGGGGGGCTGTAAGGGAATATTGTTATTTAGTATTCCGGCCCTTATGCTATGTGGGAGTCTCGGGTATTTTCGGGTTGCTCATACAAGCGCCAGATACCTGGAGGGCCGGGGAGACTTAGTTATTAGTAAGCAGCTTTTTCTGAACTTATAACCTAGAAGCGTCATAACTCGAATTAGGAGCCCTTTTCGGATACCTATCAGTCTACTTATTGCCTCCTTACTAAGTCCACCGACCATCCAAGCAAGTACTACTAGATTAGGGACATACTCAGTTTAGTTCGGAAGCGAGGTGTACGCTGCTGGACCTTAATCGCCAAAGTCTAGGTTCAAGGGTTTGGTAGACAAGCTTTAGGGCTTGTGCCTCAATGTCTAGCTGTAATTAGCTGAAGCCCACGCCCCGCAGCAACATAAGCTTGATATTCCGACGGTGCCAGCAGGCAAGCCTGCGTCGTGGAGCGCTTCCTGCACGAGAACGGATTTTTCAGCATCACAGAGCGCGATAAGGCTGGATGGACACCTCTGCGCCTTGCACCGTTAGCCGTGTTTTAAATGTTTTCCACGGCTTTTGTAAGACTGTTTTCATTGCAGGGTGTTTGTATGGCTTTATAACGGCTTCATAGGGTCCTTGCATTTAGCACACCAGGCTCTGTGTTTATCTCGCCTTTTTTATCGATGTTTTGGGCTTTTGGTGGTTCTGCTGCATTCTTAAAAGGATCTCCCTCAACCTCGTCTTCCTGCTCACCTTCGAACAGCAGTAGGTTCAGAGTTTTTGGCCGGATGTCGGAGTATGTACACCCCGGCCTGAAATGCTTTTAGGGCCATCTAGAGCTGCTGGCCTCAATAAAAACATTTAGTACAGCTCCCTAATCAACGACTTAGCCCTAAACCCTAAACATACAAGCCTCGGCCCCCTGATGGGCCAAGCTTGTAAGTGTCGCACTAATTGCTATTCCCTCCAGCCTGAGCCCTGAACTCTCGAGCCGTCCGATAGGTTCCGGCTGTGCTGCAACATTCTGGGACCCCAATCCACAGGTGCCTGAAGTTGTTGACCTCAACGTTTGGCAGCTTCAACCGAGAAAGAGCGACCCTACATGGTAGGATCCTCTTTGCAAGGATTCCCAAACCCTGACTATAAGCCCTAAACCCTAGGCAGCAAACATAATCTCGGCATGCACCCTAAACCCTTAAGCAAGGCGCCATAATTTGAGAAACCGCGGCCTGGACCTGAGGTGCTACGCTGCCATGTCGGGAAGCCCATTTCTGGTGACTTCCCTGCTGGCACAGAGAGCCAACCCCAATGACAAGATCACAAAGCACAAGCCAGATCTTTTATTACCGCCGACGCTAGACTGCACAACCTTGGTTTTCTTTTCGAGAAGTTTTCTGAATTTAGGGAACCCCAAACCCTCAAGCCTTATTCATTCAGGGGTTCTAGGAACTGTCTTGGTAGGAGACGTGTATCTTCAAAGGCCATCCCGGAACCCAACACCCGCCCAGAACCCCTAAACCCCTAAACCCTAAACCCTAAGCCCTAAACCCTAAACCCTAAACCCTAAACCCTAAACCCTTAAACCCTAAACCCTAAACCCTATAAGCCCCTAACCCCTAAACCATAAACCCCAGACGGCGAATGGAACTGAGCTCCCTTGCTCTAATGTAGGAGCCTTCGTAATTAGAATAGGGTTTTGGGGCCCATTAATTATACTACACTTATATTAAGGAACCCCCCCCAAAAATAGTGTTGGTATTTTTCTAGGCCCCTATATGAGGCTTCTCTAATTTTATTGTCGAGAGTCGGTTACTAGGAGGGTCGGGGAGCTTCGTAAGTGGGTTTTTGAGTCTTACAAGTACTTTAAAAAGGATCCTAATTGAGGTTATGATACTTATACGTCTGTAAAATAACTACTTACGAAGCCCTCCAAGTAAGCGTCCATGTGTGCCCCCATAGTATATTTACATTGGCCCCAAAGTACCTATAAGTATCATACCCCCACTTAGGATGCCTTTTCGGGCACTTCTAAGTCTGCCCTAAGGGTCCGTGTACCTAAACAGTATGTACTATGCGAGTACATGGAGCCTCAGGCTTAGGGTTCAGGTTCTATGGTCGGGCAAGAACCCAAAACCCCAAATCGAGTAAGACTCTTTCGACTACCTGGAACTACAAGAACTACCTTTTTGGTAGGGTCCATAGAAACTGTATGTCAGGGTTTGCAATGAGAATCTACACCTAAACCCTAAACCCTAAACACAAAAGTAGGCTTTAGGGGTGTAGGACTGGGGGTGGAGGAGACGTTGGCTTCAGGCTTTCCGGCTGCTAAGGTCCAAGAACCCAGTCGCCGGATGCTTGGGCTTAGGGTTTAGGGGTTTAGGGTTTAGGAGTGTAGAGTTTAGGGTTTAGCGTTTAGGGTTTAGGAGTTTAGAGTTTAGGGTTTAGGGTTTAGGAGTTTAGAGTTTAGGGTTTAGGGTTTAACTCTGGTTTAGGGTTTAGGGAGTACGCAGGGTTTTTTGGGGGTTCAGGATGTAGATGATAGTAACTTGGCGTTCTTCTGGTTGGCTCTTAGGACTTTAACTTTTTGGGTTTCTATATGAACTATAATAAGGAGGCAAAAAATTTAACTTTTAGGAGGGGTTCAGAAGTCAGCCAAAGTAACTTTAGGCTAGTAACCAGGAGAGCAGTGGAATTCTTAGCCCCAAGAAATATCTGCCCAGATCCCACACCCTAGCCCCTTATTATGGCTCCTTCCGATGCGCCTTATGTTAATTACTGAATATGGCTTATTAAACTGCAGCAGGATCCCTAACATGATTTAAGGTACACTCCTTAATCAGGGGATCTTCGAAGTTCTGGGTGCTGTTGCACCCGATCGTCCCGAAAACCCACGAGGTCGCTCGTTTACTTGGTCAAGCAGCAACACCAGGAACAACTCTGACCGCACCGGCGCAATCGGTAGCGCTATGACTACTGTAACATACCCCAAACCCCATTCCAACCACCGAGATGTCGTATTAGATTCAGCTGCCAGGAAAGGTTCAGTGGAGGCTTTCGGTATGACTTCTACCACTGAGAAAACGCAAAAGACCCTTGTAAAGCCTCTTTAGCAATTACCCCGAAACCATCAACCGAACGACTCCTGGACCCTAAGCCCACCCCAAGCTCCTGAACCCAATAAATCTAAACCTAGACCCTAAGGCTCAAAATAGCCTAAAAGCCCTATATAGTATGGTCTTTGGGCCGAAAAGCCTTAACATATGAGCCCTTAGAGCCTAAGGGTAAAGCTTTAAAGCCTAGCTGAGGAAGTTGTCCGTCCTAGCCCTAGCTGCACACTTTCGTCGCGACGACGTGATGGAGGAACTGGGCTCCCAGGGTTTGGGATTTTGGGGCCGTTTAGGATACTATAGCAGGGTTATAGCACTCACTAAGCCCTAAACCCTAAACCCCAAACCCTACGCTTCAGGGATTTACTGTAATAGTTAGAATAGGGTTTGGGGGCTCCTTACGGCTGATGGACAAAATCCTGCATGACCCATAATAAGGAATATACCATAATTCCCATAGTTTAGGATCCTCAGGGTCATGCAGGATTTTGTCCATCAACCGTATAGCAGGGTTATAGTAGAAGCCCAAAAGTTGGAAACCCAATAGCCTCAATCCTTAAGAGTAGTGTATAGGGAATCCCAGCACTATTTGGCCTCTTTATGGGGTTCTATAATAGGGGTCGCTTTAGTTATAGTTGCACTGTATACTCGGGTTCCCATTCAGGGTACTATACTAGGGATCTACAATAGAGCTTCCTTTAAGGGTACTACAGTAGGGCCCTATCATAAGGTTCCCTTTAAGGGAGCTATAGCAGGGTTTGGGAATATGGTTCTCTGAAAGGGTTCCTTTAAGGGCTTGTGTTTCAGGGCTTCGAGGCTTGAGCTTGAGGGTTTCAGCTATTGCTATGAAACCCGCCTGAATAACTAGACATTCTTTTGCACATATGGCTACAACGGGATAATACTGCTACATATGTCGGTCCCTACAGCTACCTGACTCATCTACCCATACAGTTCCTTGTAGTACCGACCTGTAGCCTTGTTCTGAAAGTACTATCCCCATGTAATCCCAAACATGAATCTCTAGTTCCCCTAGAATACAAAAACGGAGTCTCCGTATTGTATTGCTTTACAGCATGAACCTGCCCCACACCCTTTATAGAACGATTCCCGCCCCTATGCTGAGATCTCCATTACTTAAACCCGGCACCTTTGCTTTTCGCATATCCTGCGAGGAGAACTCTATCTTCGGGCTCTGAGGTAGTTTTTGTAGTTTTTGGCGTTTTAAGTTATCGTTTCGTATAGTTATGGGGATCTCCCAAGACTATACTGGTTGCTTGTCTTGTAGTGGAGAAGCATTCCTATTCAGCAATCAGCCGCCCTAACCTCCCGTATTCCATGTTCCTTGGCAGTTCAGTGCTGATCGTGCTGTAAGTACAACCTTACGAACCCGGTTAATGGCTAAAGGTTCAAAAACTGAAAACCCGAATCCCTCGACCCATGCACCTATATGCTATACACTGTGCAAGGCCCAAGTATGTTCTACGTAGTACAGAGCTCTGCATAATTATAGTTTTCTGGATTCCTGAGTAAAGTTGTACCATCTATCTGGCATATTCTAGTACCTTGTCCTACGGTTGATGGACAAAATCCTGCATGACCTTAAGGACTCTAAACTATGGGAATTATGGTATATTCCTTATAATGGGTAATGCAGGATTTTGTCCATCAACCGTAGTTGTTAAGGAACCTGCAGGTCCGCAAAATAAGCTCCCTGGGAAAAATTTTGTGGGCAGGTACTCATCGACGCACGAGCGGATTGCATGCCTCGCGCCTGCCATGGTGTAGGAGGGTTTTCGAGGGTGTATGTTTCTCTACAGCTTCCTGCATGATCTTTATGGCTCTCATTAATGCGTTCCTCTGAGGTTTCTTTCTCTAAGAGATCTCTTGGTGTTGAGGGCTTTGGATTTGGTGTTTGGGGGTTTGGGATTTGAGTTTATGGTTGCTGGAGCTGCAAGAGAAGGAAGGCTGGCTGGTTCACAGCTTGCTTGCGTGTTGCTGGTCTTAACTCTGGGATCTAGTCTAGTCTTCGACAATTAGCGAACTCCCATAAAGCATTTTCTGGAGCCTCATACTTAATCAGGGTTTATGGCCGAAACCTTTGTCAGGAATTTTCAAAGAAAGCACCTTTTTCGCTGACCTCCTCTGCCAAGGGCGGTGGATGCCCACTACAGCGTTCCGCTGCGCTTGGGACCACGTTGGCACAACACACCCTATCCCCATTTGGTTCAAGGGCGTTAGGCTTTCCATGCTCCAAACCCGCAGGGTCCCACATACACTACCATTATGGAATTAGGTCCCCAAAACCAAAACAGCGATGGTTTTTTTGGGGCCTAATTCCATAAATAGTGTATATGGACCCTCTGGGAAAGTCGGAATTGTTTTATTTACCTGTTGCTCGGGTTGGGATCCCAAACTATGGGAGTGGCCTGGACTGTAAGTATGTTGTACATGTGGGTCCTTTTTTGACAAGGGTGCCGTACTTGTTTGGGGACCGAAAAAGAGACCCTGATTTAGCGACTACCCATGTGGTTTTCAATGGTTTAGGGCTTCAGGTTGAAATTGTTGGTTGGAGACTCCTCTCCTCTTCACTAGACTGTCGGTCCTGGAGTCAATGCTGCGATTTGTAAGTTGATTCAACTTTGGAGGTTATTGTTTCGTACAGTTACGAGGGAGGATATGGCGGTCACGCCTGACGGTGGCCAGTCAGCCTAACGTTTTTTGTTTGGGGGGGGCATCTTTATCGCGGCGCAAGGTGTTCATGATGTTTGGATAAGTGGTGCCGTTTCTGGCAATCATGTGGTGTGATTAGTGGTGGCAAGAACAACCAATAAACATTCTTAACCCTTTCTAAACTGCAAAACCCTAATCCTAAACCCTAAGGCTCCATGTGCCTATATAGTCCATATATATATATATATATATATATATGGGCATGCTTAGGCCTGAAAGTGATTACTTCAAGGCGCAGTTATAAACTGTGTAGGTACATAGAGCTCCAAAGCCCAAAGCCCTGTATATACAGTAACCTTATATAACCTTTGTAGTAACCGATACAAAAGAACAGGTACATGGAGCCTTAGGGTGACCCTAAACCATCAATTCCAAACTCAATGCCCTAAACCCCGAGACCATCTGGCTTTAGATCCCTTCAAAGGAGCCCTTGTAGATCCTTTTAAAGTAACCCCACAAAACACCGCGAGGCACTGGGCTTGCGCCTCCGACCACGTCGACGGCGTGAAGATCTTGTGCGAAGCCAGAGCCGATCCCGAGGCGGTGGTTTAGGTTTCATTTAAGGTTCCTTTGAAGGGATCTATAAGGATTAGGGTGTAGGGATTCTGGGGGACTTATGGCCTATGCTACTGCTGTTAAAGCCCAGTTCAACATGGGACCTACGAAAACTGCTATCATGCCGTGCTTCAGTGCCCCAGATGTGCCGCTTCGCAGCATTATGTGTGAGAACTACAAGCTGTTGGGGGTCCAACTGGAAGGAGACTTTTCTTTCAAAGCCAGGGCCGATTTCATATGTCGCGCCGGGCAGGCCTTGTTTACTGAACTAAAAGGTGTGGCAGGCCAGGCAGGATTTCCGCCACCAGTACTTTCCATTGCTGTCATTGAGCGCATCGAGCCGGTGATGTTATATGCTGCTGAACTGCTACCTCTTGTGCCGGACATTTACGGGAAACTTAACNCGGTGATGTTATATGCTGCTGAACTGCTACCTCTTGTGCCGGACATTTACGGGAAACTTAACACACTGCAATCGTCTTGGGCCAAATCCATCCTGGCAGATAAGGCTGGTACGGCTATTAGGGGTGTCTTAGCAGTGGCAGCTGTGGGGTGGAGCCTCCGGCTTGCGTCAAAGGCGAAGGTCCGCGCTCTTGTCTATTTGGCCAAAATCCATCTGCTGCCTCCTGAACATCCCGTTGCTCGTATGACAGCTCTTGCCCAGACATTGGTGTCTGGCACATGGCTGCATGCGGTGCAGGATCTCAAGAGACAACATGGGGACTTGCCGCTACTGCAAGATTCCGGAGTATGCAGTCAGGAAGAAGTGCTTGCAGCCAGAATGGACAGATCGGTCCGGAAGAGTATTTTGGCAGCTTACAAGAGGCATGTGGTGGCACCCCTCTTCATTGGTTTGGACAACAAAGAGTTCCAAACAGCTGCCGCTAAGGACGGGTGCTGCTCAACTGTGGGCCTTCGTTCGCCTCACGGGACTGTGGCCGGTGCAGCTGGTTGCAGGATCGCATGACCTGCAAAATATTGAGGCCTTCCCTCGTTGCCCCCTGTGCCAAGCGCAGGATGCCACCGCAACCCACTGTTTGAAGTGGTCTGGCGGAGTACCTGCCTGTTGGCTGCTCTGACTATGAGTTCGTCATGGTGCTCTTCCACTCCAGCACTGACACTGAGGTTGACGTCCTCAGGGTGCGCTTTGTAGGCTTTGTAGTCAGGCATACAATACTGTGCTACCTGGAGAGCCTGTGATCCTGTGCCAAAATACTGATGCATTGCAACGACCTGTCAGTTTTCTACCACCCATCCACTTGCCCTCAAACTCTTCTGATGAGTTTGAGCGTGTTTCCGGAACAAGCATTACAAGCATCCTCCTTACTAAATCCTCCGACGCCCCCAGGTAGGGTTCAGGTTTAGGGTCTAGGTTGGGTACTGCCTGCACACTGTAACAGTCTAGAGTACATATATACATATATACATATATACATATATACGGTAAGTAGGTAACAAGTAGAATGATAAGCATCATAAGAAAAGGATCTTAATAAGGGTCATGATGCTTATAAGTCTGTAACATACACACTTACGAAGTCCCCCGACCTAAACCCCTAAACCCTAATCTCCTAGACCCGACCCTCCAAGCATACGGGTTTCAGAGGATCTCGGTTGGATCTTTGCAGGGGCTTACACGGTTTGTATAAAGATCCCCAAGCGTCCATGTGCTCACATAGTGTGTATATATATATATTGTCCTTAAAGCACTCCCTATAAAGGTACATTGGGCCCAAAGTATATGCTATGTGGGCACATGGACCCTTAGGGGATGCTTTCAAGAGATTCAGCTTCATTGTAAGCTGCCCCAAAACATCCCCAAACCCCACTCGAATTCCTCATCTTCGATATTTAGGGGTCAAGACATGACGTTTGTGAGCTGGGCTTGTTGGCTAGTACCCTCGCCGGAAGACCTGAACACACACGATTCTTAAAGGAGCCCTATGCGGACAAACTGAAACCCTGAGATTGACCGTGTTTGTTTCAACACTCGCAGGTAGGCGGGCAGGTGTTGCACTCTAAACCCTACACCCTGAACCCTAAACCGTTGTATTCTCTTCTAGGGGTTGTAGAGTCATGGATGGGGGAGGGTTGTGTGATAGCCAGTTAACTTGATAGTGGACACTGGAGATTACACCAGACAAACCCCAAGGCTCTAAATCCCCAACAAAGAGTTGTTACATAAGTAGAACCTACATTCAGTTTGAGGTAAACCCTGGCATTCAGGATGCTTTCAAGCCTGTATCAGTTTGGCGTTCTTCTGGTTGGCTCTTAGGACTTTAACTTTTTGGGTTTCTATATGAACCATAACAAGGAGGCTAAGAGTTTAACTTTTAGGAGCGGTTCAGAAGTCAGCCAAGTCACATCCCTGTGAAAGCCTCTAGATAAAGGAGTGGCTGGCTCTTTGAGCCCTGAACCCTACACCCTAAGCCATACAACTCCAAACCCCAAGCCCTATAACCCCAAACCCTCAACCCTAAACCCTAAACCTTAAACCCCAAGCCCCACTACCCTGGTCCGGAGCCATCAGGCGGCCAACTTTCCAGGCATGAATCTGTTCAGGATCGTCACTTGGCCTTGCACCTTTGGAGCCTTCAGCAGCTGGAGTAGACTTCCTTTTACAGGGTCCTGTAGACGGTTTTTGAAAGGGCTATCATGAGGCTTCTGATACGGGGGTCCAATTACTTACCAACATTGTTCCTTAAGCTTCCTTCACAGAGCTGTACCACAATGCACAAGGCCGTTTTCGAATTATTAAGGCCGCCACATTACGGCATCGGTGGGAGCGTAATCCTTCTGACAGGTTTTCGGGGCGTACAGTAGACCCCAAAAGTTGGCAACCGCATTAAGGACAAATCGTGCTGGGATTCCCTATATATTACTCTTAAGGATACACGCTATGGGGTTTCCAACCTTTTGGCTTGTACTATAGGGGTTACCCTAAACCCTAAACCGTGTAGCCTTCCAAGGCGTCATCCAGTAGGGTAACATGAAAACACGAGGTACCCCAAACCTCCTTTTTCAGTTCGTATAGAACCATTGAAATACCCCTTATTGTAGAACCATTATCGTGGCCCTTTTACAGGAACCCTTAATGTTGAAAGCCCCCTAAATCCCACGGTCAATTGTTAAGTTTCCGTTGCACAAGCTGATGTTGTTTTGTCTGGGGTCTTTGGCTGGTGGTTGTTGCTGGTGCTGTTTCTGGGGTTTAGGGTTTAGGGTCGCGCTTATCATTTGCCAGCAGTATACTCGTTTTTTCTCCCGTGCACTGCTGCTTGCAATTCCTGCGGCACAAATGTGCTCAACAAGGCCGGTGACAAAGTTCCATGAGTGTATTGATTTGGGTTTAGGCTACACCACGTCCAATCTCTCTATACAGCCCTCCAACAGCCCTCAGTTGAAGTGTTGTGATTAAGCATACTACCCCCTGGTATTCCTCTTACGAACCTACTATGGTCATAGGGACCCTCAGGGGGTAAGGGGGAGGGGGGTAGGGGACTATACTTCCTTTAATAGGCCTTATTAGGTCCTTATTATGGGCATTAAGGCCCCCTACCCCGCTAAGGGTCCTTATGATATGGCGCGTGCTCTAACTACTAAGGCCCCTGGACATTAATTACAAGAAGTTCCTGTTCACAAGAAGTTAAGCTCAAAGAGTCCGCTTTATCCCTTTTTTTCAAGAATACACCTTCAAATGATAATCCCGCAAAGTCCATGGTGATCATGCAGTACATTTGAGGCGTTAAATAGTCCCTATATAGGTGCCAAAGTATACTCATACGGATACATGGGCCCTGGGTTTAAGGCATGGCCCCTAAAGTAGAAGGTTTAGGCACCCTGCTTGTGATTAAGAGCCTCGGCGTAAGGTTTAGAAACCTCTGGCCCCCTGAAGCTGAAGTCTCAACTCTAAAATCTAGCGTAGTGTTGGGTCTTAGGGTTAGGGGTTTAGGGGTTTAGGGGTCTTAGGGTTTTAGGGGTTTTAACAGTGTTCTGAGTTCAGGGTGTAGGGTACCATCCCTTCCGGTCATAGTACGATGTTACAAAACAGGCCCTCAGGCAAGGAGAGCTCTAAGGCCCGAACTTCTGAAACCCCAAGCCCTGAAACTAAATCCTAAGCCCTGAACCCAAAGGCTCCATGTACCCATATAGTAGGTACTTAGGCCTTAAAGTACCCATATAGGGACCCCTTTAAGGCCTAAGTACCTACTATATGGGCACATGGAGTCTTAGGGAAACCGCAACCCGAAACCCCAAGTGCCCAGAAAGCCCTAAACCCTAAGCCCCAAACCCTAAACCCTCAACCCAAAGCCAAAGCGCCCTTGTTGCGTCTCAGGCTTGCTTCTGCGGATCACACAAAGTCCTAAAGCACCTCCTGGAAAAGCCGGAGAAGGTGGACTTGAAGCTTCTGGGACCGACCGAGTCAGGGTCATTCTCGGAACATATAAAAGTATCATAGCCCCGATTAGGATGCCTTCTCGCATACTCATATGTCAACCCTCAGGGATCCATGTGCATAAACTGTATATACATTGGCCCCAAGGTACCTGGATAGGGACTACTTCAAGGCTAAAGTATATACTACAGGGGTACATGGACCGTTAGGCTTTTTTCGGACCTACTAAGTCCCCCGACCCTCCATGTGCAGGGCATGATACGGCCACAGCATCCGTTTGAATACTTGGCCAATGCAGGATTTAGGCTCTGCGCCCTAATCCAAGGTTGGAAGTATGGCCCCTAATATGGACCCTTAGGTCTTTTTCAGGGACCCTTGAGAGTCTATATAGGGTATATAGTAGGTATATAAGGATCCCAAGGTTAAGGGCCCATACTAGGGGCCCATGGTTTCAACCGTTGACCTAAACCCTGACCACGGTTTAGGGGTTGGGACCGGGATTCCGAACCCTATATCCTCAATCCTATTATATGTAGACATATAATACTTATTGGCTGTAAACTCAACTTTTCAACTTTTGGGGTTCTTATAAAGTAGTCGATTCTGAAAGTTTCCACTTTATTTCCTTGGGTTTTGGGCCAGTGAGAATATGTGTATACTGTATACATAATGCCTAGGGTTTAGAGCCAGGGGTCACATGATGATGCAGTCACCAACCGTATCCGTTGCATCGACATCACTTGGTTAAGTTTCCTGAGATGAACCTGCATAGTGCACTTCGGCATCTCCCAAGCAGAGGTTTAGGCCTCATATAACCCTAAGGGTCCATGTACCCACATAGCACATACTTTGGGCCCCATGTACCCATATAGGGAGTACTTTAAGGCCAATGTATACACTGTGTGAGTACATGGACCCTTAGGGTAAGTCAACACGCACCAAGGGAGAAACCTGGCACCTTGAACTCCAAAAGACTCCAAATATACCTATCACGCAAGTAGAACGACCTCTATGACATCCTTTCCTAAAACACCTAAGTCTAATCTTCAGCAACCTACAACTCACCGTCTACAAGAGCAGAAACGGCAGACCAAAGACCGCTTTTTTGCATGCAAGCTTAGACTTCGATGTCACCTACATCCTGTGCCACTCTAGCCATCCGAAGGCCACAAACGCGCAACTTCTGATGTGACCAGCACCCAATAAACCGGGGTTCTGGAGTACCCTACGCTGGTACGCTTTTTGAGCACCTGTTTCTTAAAGGCACCATGTTGACATGAAAGTGCGCACTTTTTGCTCCGTGTTGACTTCAAAGCCGCAGCGACGCTGAGGTCCAGCCTCCACACCCAGAACCCAAAACCCCTAAACCCTAAAAGCCCTATAAACCCTATAAACCCTAAACCCTATAAACCGTAAACCCCATAATTAAAGCCTAGAAGCCCTAGAAACCCTAAACCCTATAAGCCCTAAACCCTAAGCCCTATAAACCTTAAACCCCAAAGCCCTAAACCCAGCAACGCTCAGGTTCAGCCTCCACACCGCTCTCAGTTCCGAAGGATGCTCCCAGGAGGCCTCGCGCTGGGTTTCCCAGAGACTCCAAAACCCCTTAATTAAGGAATATACCGTAGATTATAATAGGGATCCCTAATATGATCTTACTTCCCAACTACTTTAAGTCAGATATTAGGGATCCCCATGAATCATAATCTACGGCATATTCCTTAATTAAAGGGTTTTAGAGTCTCGAGGGGGTTTCTTAGCGCCAGACAGCCGGGAGACCCGAAAGTGCAAGAGTTTCTTAGTAACTGGTACTAGAGGGGTTTGGAAGGGGTAGAATGATGGCTCTATTAGGGTTCAATAAGGTCTCTTAGTGGCTGAGTAGGTGAAATTTCGGGGGTTAGGGTACGACAAGGGGTTCCTGCAGTACTGTAGTTTTGTCACAGTTGGGTAAGATTTTACATGTTTATGCATAGGTAAACCCAACCAAAAATTTTGGTATATCACAGCCATGAACTAGATAGATAATTTCACAGTTTTGTTTCGAGCTGCTCCGTAGAGGAACCTATATGAAAGAAAAGTGAAAACTGTTGTCTCCCTGGTTACTTGAAAGCCCAGCTTTGCCTCCTCAGGGTTCCGTGGCAGTTTAGTTTAACTGCTGGGTAAGGGTTAAGGGTTACCCATAGGCCCCAAAGTAGTTCCTTTTTGGGGTTCATATTTAGACTTCTATAATGTAATCCCAAAAAGGAACTACCTTGGCGCCTATGGGTAAGGGTAAGTTTGGGCTTCGGGTCTTGGGCAGTTAGAGTTTGGGGTTGAGGCCTCAGGCCTTGCAGGGTCAGAAGCAGGGGTTCCCAGAGACTCCAAAACCCCTTAACCAAGTTTTAAGGAATATACCTTAAATCATATTAGGGATCCTACTATAATTTAGGGAATATTCCTTAATTAAGGGATATTGGAGGCTCTGGGTTCTTACAAGGGCTAAGAGGGTTTGAGGGTTTCATGGGCTTCTACGAGATGTTGTGGGATTTCGGGGTTTTGAGCTTAATCTATAAGGTTCCGTGCCTAATGACCAGGGCTGGGGGTTGTGCGTTGTAAAATGTAGGTTGGCACCTTTAGCGGTTTGCGGAGCTTGTGATTAATACCTACCTGGGGTTTTTGAATGAGCATGGCCCAAGAGCTTTACGAACAAAACGTACCCCATCCAAGTACCGTAACCCTGGAGAAGCCTACAGCTTAGTTCAGGTGATCAGAACGCTGTTGGATGCGAAAACAGATGTGAACCAGCAGTTCGTCTTGCAGGCAGCGGAAGCTCACAGCGGTTTGCGGTACAGCTCTTAGGGCATTTAATAGATTAAAACCCTAGACCCTAAATTACTAAGACCCCTGAACCCAAAGCCCTGAGCCCTATTAGTCCTGAACCCAGTAGGCTTTACTTATATGGATCCAGGCACCCACATTGCGTATACGTAGGGGCAAGATCGTGAGCTTCAAAACCCGCTGAATGTCTCTTAGTAATAGGGTAGGCAACCTTTAACCTTTTTGGGCTACTGCAAGCCCCATGTAATCCCAAAATTGCTCTAGGATTAGATTTTAGATATCTTAAACCCTACTCACCTACTCCCGAAACCCTGTCTGGGCTTCGGAGTACCATACTTTACTTTTTTCTTAAAGAAACCATTATGCAATAAAAGTGTATACTTGTTGCTCCCTGGTTACTTGAAAGCCCAGTTGTGAAATCCTTTCGTAGGGGGAACTTGTTGAACTGCTGCGGGTGGAGGGGCTCTTTGGTTGCACTAAATGGGAGTTTCCGAAAATTAGGGCTACCTTATTTTGGGGTCCTTATAATAAGGATCCTACTATTTAGGGGGCTATATTCGGGTCCCCTATTTTCGGAAACTCCCAAATATGCCATAGACCTATATGGCTCTTGGGTGATTCTTTGCTTCTTCTGTTTGTGTGTTATGCTTTTTGTATGGAAAGAAAACCCTAGCTTCTCGAACACTGACACCACACTCCGCTAGAAGACCCTGTTGAAAATCGTATAAAGCCTTTTAAAGTGTTTACAACAACCTATAAGACCCCCAGACAACCCGGAAGGAGCCCACGAAACCCCTGACCCCTTAAACCCTGTAAATTCCTAAACCCGAAACCCTCGAAACTCCTTGGAGGGTCGGGGGACTTAGTAAGTAGGCAATAAGTTGAGTTACAGGTCCCCTAACAGGAATCCTAGTTGAGGTTATGATACTTACAAGTCTTTAAAATAACCTAGTAGTAGAGTAGGTAACCTTTAACCTTTTTGGGGTAGTATAATTCCTATATAATCCTTATATTATGAGAAGGTTAACCTTTGGTTCCCCATGATACTCGACAAGTAGGATAACTGTCCCCCGACCCCTAAACCCTAAACCCCTAAACCCGAAACCCTAAACCCTAAACCTCCCTACCCCCTCCCTACCCCGCCCCCCGCCCCCCAAGCTCCCCCCTCCTNCCCCCCTCCCCCTCCGAGTCTGCAGGGGGTGCCGGTGCTTTTCCGACTCGTGTGGACGCTCCAACGCTGGCGACATTTGATTTCTCCGTCGAGCCTTACGGTCACCTGGACGCAGGGTTTGCTTTTTATAATAGCTGAGTGGATACACTTTACACTTTTTGGGATAATATTACCCACTATAAAACTAAAAGTGTACACTTTTTGGGGCTTATGAACTCAGCAACTACGTATTTAAAGGGGTTCCTTTAAGGGATACTGTAAGGGTTCCTTTACTGGGATCTTGTAAGGGCTGCCATTAGGGATTTAGGAGATATAGGGGCCTGAATGATTTCGATAGGGCTTTGGGGCTCCTTTTTACCATTATAGTATAATATACCCCCCCGAACCTTATTCTAATCATAAAGGCCCCTATATTAGTAGACCTAAAGTTCCATGTGCTCATATAACCAACCCTTTGCTTCATCTGTTCCTTCAGGGAACCACTATGAAAGAAAAGTGTCTACTTCTTCTCCCTGGTTACATCAAAGCCCAGTATAGCACACACTTAGGCCAGGTGTCCAGGACCCTGGTTTTACGTTATCATAGTTTCTTGGCGTTCTTTTGGTTGGCCCTTAGGACTTTAACTTTTGGGGTTTCTATATGAACTATAATAAGGAGGCTAAAAGTTTAACTTTTAGGCGGGGGTTCAGAGGTCAGCCAAGGCTTTTCAAAACCTTCAAAGAAGTTTGAACTTTGCGGGCTCCCTGATGTAGGCCTTAGATCCCCAATGCCCAACCTTTAAACTGTTTGGGTTCTTATAGTTTTGTAGGAATCGGAAAGTCTAACCTTGTATTTCTGTGGCTTATTGGGGGAGTAAGTGGCTTCCAAAGTAAAGTTGTAGGTAAGAAGGGTTGCTGTAAAGGGTTGCTATACGTGTTTTAGGGTGCCGCAAGTGGGGCCCAAGTGTAAGAAGGATTGTCAGAGCCCCCAATCCAACATGCTCTACTTGGAGGGTCGGGGGACTTAGTAAGTAGGTAATAATAAGGGACTAAGTACTTAAAAGTACCCTATAAGAGGGATCCTTTTTGAGGTTATGCTACTGAACAATCTTTCAAACAACTACTTACTAGGTCCCCACCTCAGCACGATCCACTTATTGGCTGTAAACTCAACATTTCAACTTTTGGGGTTCTTATAAGGTAGTCGATTCTGAAAGTTTCAACTTTTATTTCCTTGGGTTTTGGGCCAGTGAGTCCAATGCATCGCAGCAGGTCCCAATTGTACTGAGTCTTCGCCTTGAGGTCTTAAATGAAGTTACATGGACCGAGGGCCTTGAAGCAGAAGTTTCCTATGCCGAGACCCCCAATCGATGTTGAA
Organism: Symbiodinium sp. clade A Y106; assembly: GCA_003297005.1. Lineage (NCBI taxonomy): Eukaryota > Dinophyceae > Suessiales > Symbiodiniaceae > Symbiodinium > Symbiodinium sp. clade A. Next base: position 337,356 of record BGNK01000116.1, on the reverse strand, counting down.
TAATATAGAAGCCTAAATGGGGGTTTCCGAAAATGGGGTACCTTATTTTGGTGTCCTCATAATAAGGGTCCTACTATTTAGGGTACTATATTAGGGTCACCTATTTTTGGAAGCTCCCAAATAATCATCCATATTATTTTGGGGGGCTCGTTAGTATAATTGTACTCTAAAGGAGCCCAGAACCCTATTCGAATTATTACGGCCCCTCTATTACTGTCGATGTCCAAGGTGACCCAAGCTCCGATCCTCCTCTCAAGTTCCCTGTTAGATCCTGTTACCCTATGGGTCCATGTGCCCAGGTATTATATACTTTGGCCTTAAGTAAAGTACTCCCTATATAGGTACATTGGGGCCAGAGTATATACTATCTGGGTACATGGAGCCTTAGGGTTAAACTGCAGTAGAAGCCAAAATGTTGGAAACCCAGTAGCCTCAATCCTTAAGAGTCATGTATAGGGCATCCCAGCACTATTTGGCCTTAATCCGGTCTCCAACTTTTTGGGGATTACTATAAGCCCCCCAAATGATTGCGAATGCTCTCTTCCGTGAGAAGCTCTGGGGCTGTCTCCTTAACTCTGATACGGTTTAGGGTTTAGGGTTTAGGGTGAAACCCTAATAATACTTAGATCCCCAATACCCAAGCTTTGAACGTTTTGGGCTCTTATAGTTAGTAGGAATCGGAAAGTCAAACCTTTGATTTCTGTGCTTTATTGGGGGAGTAAGTCTGTTGAACCTTAAGTCGTACGAAACGCTAATAATATATGGGCCTTAATAGTTACCTCCAAGGTTGTGGGGGGTTCCTTCTAAAAACTTATACTGCAATATACCCAAAAGCCCTATTCTAACTATTACGGCCCCTATCTTACCCGGGAGTGCTGAACCTTAATCACGAAATCCTCAGGCTCTGGCATATCATCAGAACGGCGCTACTCCGTTGATGCTCCTTGGCGGTTTCGAGTTTATGCTCCAGGCCCAGACCAAAGGAACCCTAGGTATTCCTTAATTAAGGGATTTTGGAAGGTCTGGGTACCCTAAACCCTAAACTCCATAGATCCCTTATAGATCCCTTAAAGGAACCCTAGGTATTCCTTAATTAAAGGATTTTGGAAGGTCTGGGTACCCTAAACCCTAAACTCCATAGATCCCTTATAGATCCCTTAAAGGAACCCTAGGTATTCCTTAATTAACCCTAAAACCTTCCAGACCCGTGGGATTTGGGATTTGAGGTTAGATCCCTTATAGATCCCTTAAAGGAACCCTAGGTATTCCTTAATTAAGGGATTTTGGAAGGTCTGGGTACCCTAAACCCTAAACTCCATAGATCCCTTATAGATCCCTTAAAGGAACCCTAGGTATTCCTTAATTAAGGGATTTTGGAAGGTCTGTGGGGTTCAGGTGTTTCAGGGTCTCTGGGGGGCGTCGGTATTTGTTGTGCGGGTGTTCGGATGTGGGAGTTTCCGAAAACTAGGGGGTACCTTATTTTGGGGGTCCCCTAAGGGTTCCTTAAAGGGATCTATAAGGGTTCTATTTAGGGTTTAGGGTTTCGAGTTTCCGAAAACTATGTAGGGGTACCTTATTTGGGGGGGTCCTTATAATAAGGATCCTACTATTTAGGGTACTATATTTGGATCCCCTATTTTCGGAAACTCCCATATGAGTCAATCTGCAGCTACAGGGTAAAACCTCAAAGGCTGAACGGCTAAGTTTATTTATTTTTTTCGGGTCGTGGGTTGTTGTATTTGGGGTTCAGGGTTTAGGGCTGGGGTTTAATAATGACAGTAAACCCCAAAAAGTTGGAAACCGGACTAAGGCCAAATAGTTCTGGGATTCCCTATACATTACTCTTAAGGGTTGAGGCTATTGGGTTTCCAACTTTTGGGTTTCTACTGTAGGTTTCAGGATCTTTAGGAGATGATGGGGTTAGAGTTTATGACGGTCTGTTGTTACGGTTGAGGTCCTTGCATTGGTGTATGCCAATTGTCTTCTTAGGGTTATGCTTCACTGCAGCCTTATGCTTAACCTTGGACCTGGACTGTAAACATACCCCGAACCTCACCCTTGTTACAACCAACCTTTAAACACGGCTGAACCCGTGCGGAATGAATCGCAGGTCTAGTCACATATGAATCGCAGGTCTAGTTCACATGCTCTAAGCTACAGCCAAAGCAGGCCGCGCCATTCTGTCATAAATGCTGAAAGTCTCTGTATGTCCAGTTTAGTATGTGTAGATGTTATGCTTATGATGGCCAACGTTTTCAGCTTCAGCCGCGCTGGCCTTGCATGCCAGGCCCTAAACTCAAACATTGGCCCCGCAAAAAGTGGTGCAGCGTTCTCCATGCCTCCAGTAAACTCGGAGACCTGCGCAAACCTTAGCCCTAACCTAGGGACCCTAAGGTTCATGCGCGCATATAGTATCTACCCAGACATTCCAAAATCCCTGAATTAAAGAATATACCCTAAATTATAATAGGATCCCTAATATGATTTATGGTATATTCCTTAATTAAGGGATTTTGGAAGGTCTGGGTACTTCGGCCTTAACGTCGTATATAGGTACTTTCGGGCCGAAGGATACACTATCCCTAAGGCTCCATGTGCCTATGTAGAAAAAACTCAGTCCTTAACGCACCTATATAACAACCTCTTTGAGGCCTGAGCATATACTATGTAGGCACATGAAGCCCTAGGATATTTGGGTTCATCTGAAATAATATACATATATATATATATATATGGTCCTTATTCATTAATATGGGGTTTGGGGTATATTATACTATAACTATAACAAGGAACCCCCCAAACCCTATTCTAACCATTAAGGCCTCTACATTATAGGGTCCTTTAAACCTGAACCCAAAGCCCAAAGCGAGCCAAAGCCGCGAATCCTCAGCTCTACTACACCCTGATTGGGGTTTAGGGTTTAGGCTGTAGGTGGAAAGTAGACTTGCATGTACCTTAAAAGGGATCCTAATTGAGGTCATGATACTTATACGTCTACAAGATGACTACTTACTAAGTCCGGACCCTCCAGTATCCCTTTATAAGCAGTGACATCCACCCCTACGGGTCCAAGTACCCGTATGGTAGGGCTGTAGGCTTTAGGTCCCAAAGGCCTTACTGTTTGGGTATTTGGACCCTTTGGTTACATGCTTTGCAGGCCCAAAACGCCATTCCAGTTTCAGGGTCCCGGGCCATGAGAGGCATAGGGTTTAGGGGTTAGGATGGTTTAGGGTTTAGTGGTTTAGTACAGGGATTTAGCGTATACGCCCAAAGGGTCTTATGTACTCCTGAACTTCAGATCCCTAAACCGCAAGCCCGTAATCCTAAAGACCGTGCCCTTGAAACTTAAATCTTTATATCCCAAACCTAGGCACCAAGTCCTACATGCTATAACCGTAAAATACTTTCGGGGCTTATAATTGCAGTAGGCTTTACTTGTGCACTATGGCATGTAACTCCTACACGGAGCCCTAAAAATTACAGCTGGCAGGCCCCTTCTTAGCCTCCCAAAAGTTACTCAGGTTTTCCAGTCCGAGGTACCCACGCGTCCATGTGCCGAAATTGTATATGCTTCGGCCGTAAAGTACCTATATAAGGACTACTTAGGCTACCTAGAGTCCTAGAGGGTCATACCCTACCCCTTTTTAGGGTACCTAGTTTTATGGTTAGGTTCTCTTATATAGAAAAGTAGGTACCTTAAAAAAGGGGTAGGGTATGACCCTATAGGTACTGTGGCGTTAGTATACTTTTTGGTCCAAAGCCAAACCCTTCAACCTTTGGGCTCTATGAGGTAGTCTTATTCTGAAAGATTGAACTTTAAGCCCTGGGGTTTTTGGGAAGTAAGTATATACCATATGATACATGGGCCCTCAGGGTTACACACCACTTCAAGATCCCAGAGAACCCTAAACCCTAAAACCGTGGAGGTTTAGCGTTCTCAACGGTTACTTTGGCGCTCCTTGGATGCAGTGAAGATTTGCGGTGCTTCAGGGAGAGTGGAGGAGGGGAACATAGGGACGACTTTACTTGGCGTTCTTCTGGTTGGCTGTTAGGACTTTAACTTTTGGGGTTTCTATATGAACCATAACAAGGAGGCTGAATGAAAGTTTAACGTTTAGGAGGGGTTCAGAAGTCAGCCAAGCTTTTGGGGTTTTGGGGATCACTTACTCTCCCACTCTTATAAGACTACCTTATGGGATTATATAGGGATTAGTCCAGGGATTCACTCTCCCACTCCGCCCTTCAGCACCAGTAAGAAGATCTAGTGTTGAGTCGGACCTCAACTAACTAAACCATACTAAACCCCAAACAGCGACCCGGGGTCATGGTCAAAATAATGCGGAGCCGCAGGGCAGAGTGCGTCCGTTTCGGCCTAAAGCGCTTCGAAAACCGGCATGCTGAGCTTGGGTTCACCATGATTTTGTCATAGTTGGGTGACATGTTGCATTGTTACTTAAACCCAACAAGCAATAGAAATTTAGATGTCCAGTACTATCCCAGCCATGGACTAGAGGATGTGACGAATCGGCAGTTTGAGCGACAAGGGCTTTCTATGCTTCGCATTGAACGTATCAGGCTTTATGAGGTGTTTGGTTAAATCTGGAACCCTGAGCCGTAAGCCAACCTTACACCCTTCGGTTTGTGCTGTTCGAAATTTGATTGGGAAGTGGGGTTTCTACTTTACGGTCTGTTGTTGAGTCCCTAACAACACCGTTTGATGCTTTTCAGTTCCAAGGTAGCCCTGCAACATCAAGAGTCGAAGACATATGTCATGTTGAAAATTGAAAGAATCCGGTTGAACCCTGGACCCTACTACCAGGCCCTATGTAAATCCTAAACCCTTAAATCCTTAACATTACCCACTACCCAGACGGTCCCTTTTTGGGCCCCTATTATAGTACGGCACCTAGTATTTAGGGTACCCAAAAAGGGACCATAATTTTGACAACTACCCACATAAAGCCTTAAACTTTGAACCCTTGAGCCCTTCTGAAATCCTGATACTTAGTAGCCGAGTGGATACACTTTACACTTTTTGGGATAACATTACCCACTATAAAACTGAAAGTGTATACTTTTGGGGGCTTAGAAACTCGGCAGCTAAGTATAGATGCTTGTGTAGATCCTTTTATCGAAACATTCCTGAGCCTTTCGACGACCCTCATAGACCCTTAAGGCCCAACCCGAAACCCTCAACCCTTACAAACCCTCAAAGCCCAAGCCTAAACCCTAAATGCAAAAATTATCCTACATGCCCTAAACACCCTTAAATACCCTCAACTGGGCATTGGAGTACCATACTTTAATACTTTTTTCTCAAAGAAACCCTTATGAAATAAAAGTTTATACTTTCTTCTCCCTGGTTACTCAAAAGCCCAGTCAAAGCCCTAAACCCTTCTAAACCCTCAAACCCCTAAACCCTAAACTCGCCCGCAAACCCGCACCTTTGAGGCTGCCTTCCTTCTTCTTCGCCATGGCGCCGACATTCAGGCCAAGTTGCGAGAGGTTTTGGGGTTTAGGGCTTGGGCCTGTAGGATTACAGGGTTTAAGGTTACCTGTAGACCAAAAAGGCCTACCTTATTAGGGATTATTACGGCTCCTCTGTACAATTCCTTGGTAGGACTTTGGATCTGGATTTGAGGGCTTGTGCTTTAGCGCCCCAGGTTGAGGGTGCTAGGCTCAAGGATTTAGGGTTCATAGTAGTTCAGAGCCAGGTTCAATCAAGAAGGGCCTTGCATATGTGTTCTTGAGGATGTTATAAGGGTTTGGTTATACCGCAGACTCTTCCCACTCACGTTAGAAGCTTTGACTCGGGGTTCTGTTGTTCTGTTGTTCTGTGCTTGGGGTACACCCGCAGTCTCCATGGCCCCATCTGGTACTAGGTATCGGCTTGGGATAGTTTTTCGCTTCCCCTTTTATTGATATAGAGCTCTAGTCATAAAAAATTTTGGCGACTGTTGAAATCGGCACCCAGAGTATGTACATTGGCCCTGAGGTGCCCATGTGGCTGAACTCCACTTGGGCCGTGGGTAGTTGTCTAGATTAGGGCCTCTTCTAGATCCGAAACACGTATAAGTTTAATAAGAAGACCCGAAAAGGGACACTACCCACGTCTAGATAGACGGACCCAGAGTATGCCCGATTAGGTTCTCTTGTAACACCCTTTAATCCAAAAAGGGCACCCTTTTCATTCCCAGGTTTCTCTTGGGTCTAGCAGATGTAGACATAGACTCACCCTAAACCCTAAACCCTACGCCCCTAAACCCTAACTCCGTAAACCCTAAACCCGACTACAACAGGAATTCAGGAGCCCTGTTGTGAGGACCCTTCCTTGCATTTACTCGACTTGCCTGGATCCCACTCTTCTTAGATCCCCAATACCCAACCTTTAAACTTTTTAGGCTTTTATAGTTTAGTAGGAATCGGAAAGTTTAACCTTTCATTTCTGTGGCTTATTGGGTAAATAAGTCTTGGAGCCGTGTCCCTAGACAGGTCCGCAACGGCCGTCAAAAGACGGCTGCCGACTTCGCGAGACAGGTCGGATTTCGGAGAGTGTGTAGTTCTCTAAGGCAGGGTCCCTTGAAGGGCCCATTTAGAGAAATACACAGGGTGGGATTGCTGAGAGTGTTTGGGAATTGAGGCCTAAGGTTTACAGTGTAGGGGTTTGGGGCGAGGTCTTAGCCTGAGTGTTCTTACCATAGGGTCCATAAAGTTTCCTTTGGCAGGGGATGAAAGTGACATGATGTAAGATTCATGTTGATCGTACCTTACGGCAGTGTATAATACGTAGTTGTCTTTTTTGAAAATAAGCTTGTTCATAAGGCTTTGACGTTGCAGACTGATTAGTGTAACCCTCCAAGCTACAGTCACGCATACTGAAGACCTAAGTTCTGGCTCGGGACGCCCTCCCACGGTACTGTGGATGTAATAGGTCACAGTAATCTCAACACTAGTATTCAGAACAGCAACAGCAATCGTCATAGCAGCAACAAAGATTGTGCCCACGGCCAGTTTGTCCGGCGCTAAGAGCAGGTGGTCATTAATTGCTATCAAGTGCTACTGGCACATTGAAAAGGCCGGTTTGTCCGTTATTATGAATCAGTTCCCGCCCAGAAAAGTGCTTTTGTGCCCTTCATTACACGCGGATCGAGACAGGGCTGATGTTTGTTAAGGCTTCGAGTTTACTCCTTTGGTAAAGACACACCGCGCCCCAAGCCTCTGAACGCACAACCAACAAGCAGAAAGCCGAAGGCCTGACACCCGGAAGCTCTAAATCTTAATCCCCTTAGCTCCATAACCTTAAGGGTCCAAAGAACCGAATCATTAGGTACTCAGATGTCGGGTAGTAGTTATGCAGGTTACTATTTGGGGGAGTATGTGATCATTAGGTACTTGGACCCTTAGTGTAAGGCCTTACTTGGAGGTTCATGGGTAGTTATAAGTGGGGTTATAAGTCCCCTAATATGGGTTAGAAGTGTAGTTACCCCCACTTATAGCCCCACTTATAACCACCTATGAACCTTCAAGTAAGGCCAAAGTCTAATTCAACCTGAGAAACTCCAGCCTGAACTCAGGCCATTGCTTCACCTTAGTAGCTGAGTGGATACACTTTACACTTTTTGGGATAATGTTACCCACTATACACTGAAAGTGTATACTTTTGGGGGGCTGATAAACTCAGCAACTAAGTAACCGGAGGCCTAGATTGATGATTAGGGCTGAGGAGGAAAGCAAATCAATTGCAGGGTTAGGGTTTAGTATTTGGGACATCTACCTTTGCAGTAGAGTAGGAAGTTCAAACATTCAAGCGTCTGGAGGGCACTATAACCCCTATTTAGTCCCAAGAGTTAGCCTTTAGATACTGTCGGATACTGGGCAACTAAGGCAACCTTGCTTTTTCCGTGCTTGGACCTCCTTGGAAGTTTTTGCTTTACATGGTTCCTTGGACCCTGTTTTAAAGTTTAGGGAGGGACCATAAGCCCTCAACCCTGAAACCTAAACCCTACTTAAGACCTAAACAAACCCCTCAACCCTAAACCCTAAACACTCGCTGCCTGAAGGTCCAAGCTCCTCAAGCTCTTTTGGAAGTCTTGGAAGGCATTCTGAGGGCAAAGGGGTTTGGGCTTAGGATGTAGGGTTAAGGGGTTTAGGCGTTGAGTGTTGAGGATTTGGCATGCTATACCCGCAGTTGCTAACCGGGCGCTAGGGTTCTAAAAAGGGTGCATAGGATGCTAAAAGGGGCTTGGAGGGCTACTGTGCGCGTTATTATAGGACCTGTAAAAGGTGTGGTGCAGTCAACAGTTTTCAATAATTTGAAACAGTAGGCATCTCGGTCCCAGGCCATTCACAGTCTTCTATTTGAATGGTTGTCAAAATTATGGTCCCTTTTGGGGGTCCTAATATAATACGGCACCTATTACTTAGGGTACCCAGCAAGGGACCCCGATTTTGACAATTTGGATCCGGCACCCTGCTATTTCCCTAAGGTTTCAAGTACCTAATAATCATATACTCTCTTTAATATTGAGATACTTAACTACTATCCTAAACCCAAGTACCTAATTATTGGGTCCTGAGGACCCTTAGAGTTTGGCTACCTAGACCCCGGAGAGGGCCCAAAATCACCTCATGTACTCCGAGCCTATTGCCTGCTTCCTGAATCATGGGGCTTCTCTCTAAAGTTTCTGGTGGACGGGACCACCACCCCTTGTGTTGTTGCTGCATTTTCCTTAAACAAGACTGTTGTGCCTTTCTGGTAATAAGGATGTCCAAGGACTTTGCGGGGCTGGACTGGGAGTACCCTAGCGAACAGTAGAGTATCTTTCCTAGACCCCTATAACATGTTTAAGCCCTTGCAACTTTACGTAGAGCCGGATAGAACTTTCTTGAACACCTACAGCATCCCCCCACAACCCGCCGTAGGCCCAAACCCTAAGGCACTATAAACCGTAAACCCGAACCCTGAACCCCAAACCAGACCTCAAGACTCCGGACCCGTAGACAAATGCCACGGCTTTTGAGACAAACTTATGGTCAAACCTCAAGAATTCCCACCAAGCTCGATTTGGCGTCCAACATGAAATTGGAAGATAAGCAAGAAGAGGACACAGAAAGAACCACTCAGATAGAGAAGGCCGCCTACACCTTAGGCCCTAAATAACAATCCCCACACCTTAAACACTACAAGACTACACCCATAAATCCTAATTATCGAAGTCCTAAACCCTAGATGCTGAACACCACAAACCCTAAACTGCAAAACAGTAAAGCCCTAACGTAGGAACCTGATTAAGAAACCCTGGGCCTATAACCCCAAAATAGTAGGATTCATATTAAGGAACCCTAATAAAGGCCCAAGGTTTCTGAATCAGGTTCCTACATTAATTAAGTAAACCCCAGACCCTTAGTAGCTGAGTGGATACACTGTACACTTTTTGGGATAATATTACCCACTATAAAACTGAGAGTGTATACTGTTGGGGGCTTATAAACTCGGCAACTCAGGACCCCGTAAACCTCATAAACCCCAGAAGTCTCACCCCCAAGACTCCGACTGGCCCAGAGTAGGTAAGACTTAAGGTACTATTTGTCTACTTGGAGTCTGAGTTTTATGAGATACAGTTCGCATATATGTATATATATATGTATGTATAGTTACATACGTCTATAATATATACACACGTATATATATATATATATAAGACCCAAGCCGAACAAGGCCGATCCAGTGTGCCGCCACCTGTGGTGCGGGAGGGTCCTCCGGACGAGGTCGAGTCCTCGGATCACACACAGTAGGGCCGGGCGTGGGGCAGGGGTCGGGGGTTGGGGGTTGGGGTTTCGGATGTAGGGGTTTAGGATGTCAGGTTTAGGGTTTGTGGGAGGGTTTAGGGCTTAGGGTTTAGGGTTTAGGGGTTTAGGGTTTAGGGGTTTAGGGTTTAGGGGTTTAGGGTTTAGGGTTTAAGGGTTTAGGGTTTTATGATTGTCGGTTTAGGGTGTATTGGTTTGCGGGGCGCCTTCTCAAGAAGGCTCTGTTTGTTACCTCTGTCTAGCTTGTTCTTTGTTTTCCAAGCTAACCCCTAAACCCTTCATTCCTAAATCCCTAAGCCCTTAAACCCCCAAACACCTAAACCCTAAACCCTAAACCCCTAACCCCCTAAACCCTAAACCCCTAAACCCCTAAGCCCCTAAACGCCTAAACCCTAAACCCCCAAACCCCTCAACCCCTAAAGCTGGGAAGCAAAGCATTTACTATGGAGCCTTAATTCTAAGTAATTTCAGGGACTGTTGAAATCGACACCTAGGTTAGGGTTCCGAGGCAGGGTTCAGGGTTTTGGGTTTACGGGCCTAGGGGGTCTAGGCGTTTGGGGGTTTAGGGTTTAGGGTTAAGGGTTGATGACTCCTTCCACCTCCCAAGTTTTCTAACAACATATCTAATATAGGGGCCTAAGCAATTGCCCATACTATTGTGGGGGTTCCGTAATATGGTTATCATATAATGTACCCCAAAACCCTATTCTAATTATTAAGGCCCCTACATTGTAGCGCTCTTGGGCGGTGTGTGTGTGTGTGTGTTTGTGTGTGTTTGTGTGTGTGTGTGCGTGTGTGTGTGTGTGTGTTTTCCATGTTGGGTGTGGGCTTTTGACTTGACTCCAAAGAAATACCCTAAACCCTAAACCCTATCCCGAGTAGAAGTATGAGTTACAACAGGGGGCACCGAGGCACTCCGGTTGGTGGAAGATGCAATATAGGGGCCTGAATAACTAGAATAGGGTTTTGGGGCCCATTGCACTATAGTTGTAATGAGGAACCCCCCAAAATAGTACATACAGGCTATGTAAGTATTAGGGCGTAGACTTTAGGCGTATAGGATAGTTGTTCAAAGTACATCTCCCCAACATGGTCATGAGCTAGGATGCCTTTTGAGCATCTCGTTATGAAGACGGGTATCCCCACTGCTACTCGAATCAACGGTTTAGGGTTTAGGGTTATGGTCTTTGGGCCCAAATATCCAGTACCTAGTAGTTAAAGATACAAAAACACATATAAGAGTAACAAACACGGCAAAGTGCGCCCTCCACCTCTCAACCCCCAAAGCCTAAAGAACTAAACCCCAAACAACTAAACCCTGAACCCCTAAACCCGTAAAGCCTAAACGCCTAGACTGAAGCCCCAACCCCACAGCTCTACACCAACAATCCCTGCAACCCCTAAGCCCGCAACCCCAAGCTGTCAAGCTCTCAAGGCCGGTAGACCCCTAGACTCGAAATCAAAATCCTGGACCGCACTTGGAGGGTCGGAGGACTTAGTAACTAGTTATTTTGGAGACTCTTAAGTACCATAACCCCAATTAGGATCCCATTTTAGGGTAACTATAACTCTACTTACTAGCTACTCACCAAGTCCCCCGACCCTCCAAGCATCCGATCATCCGAGGAGCCCTTTCCTATCATCGAGGAATGTGTTTAGGGTGGTGGCCGCGGGGTCCGGCATATGAAGTGAGGAGAGGTTTGGGGTTTAGGACCTAGAGAAGAACTTGAAAATTTCTTGGTTCCCGGATATGGCTTCTATACTGAAGTATGAGCTTTTTTGGCTTTGCTTTTCGGATGTTTGAGGAGTACAGAGCTCTCAGAAAGGGTTCCTGTGATGGATCAGGATTTATGGTGCAGGGCTTTACCCAGAGGCCCCCAAGTAGTTCCTTCTTGGGGTTCATATGTAGAATTCTATAAGGTAATCCCAAAAAGGAGCTACTTTGGGGCCTATGGCTAAACCCTAAATCGCTAAACAAACCCTAAACCCCTAAACCCTAAACCCCTAACCCCTAACCCCTAAATGTCCCAAATCCCTTTTGGGGCCTATGGGTAAGGCTTTAGTTTTGAAGGCTGAGGTGTAGGGTGCTGGGTGTTCGGATTTCGAGTTTGGGGGTTCATTGGTAAGGGTTTAGGGTTTATAGGGTTTAGGGTTTAGGGTTCAGGGTTTAGGGTTCAGGGTTTAGGGTTTAGGGTTGGTTTAGGGTTCAGGGTTTAGGGTTTAGGGTCTACCCTTGAAGCCCAACTACCGACGTAGTGGACTCTTGTCTTAGGCCGTGCTTCTGTACAAAACAACCGTTGGATGGTAGCTAGTTATTTTGGAGACTTATAAGTACCATAACCCCAATTAGGGTCCCTTTTAGGGTACTTATAAGTCTACTTATTGCCTACTTACTAAGTCCCCCCGACCCTCCAAGTAGGGGTAAGCCATGTGAAAGGTGGCCCTAACCTCTGGAAATCCCCGAAAGCCCTTAGCCCCTCAAGGCACCTAAGCCCTAAACCCAGACCCCTGAAAGTCCCTAAGCCCTAAACCCAAAATCCCTTAAAGCCCTAAGCGATACAACTCTATAATGAGCATATATATATATATATATATGGGAGTTTCCGAAAATTAGGGGTACCTTAATTTGGGGTCCTTATAATAAGGACCCTACTATTGTGGGTACTATATCAGGGTCCCCTATTTTCGGAAACTCCCATATATGTATATTAACTTCTCCTCACAAGCCTTATAGAGCTCCAAAGCAACCACCAATGAAGGGTTCGCCTCTGCCACGCAGCGCCCCAGGCGCGTTTCCTTTGTAGCAGCTCTTGGAGACCCCCGCGCTTAGGCTTCAGGCTTTACCCACAGGGCCAAACCCCACAGCCCTACTACAGACTGTCGCTAGAAGGGTGCCCTCGAACTCAGAAAGCTCGAGCATCACTATCCTCATACCCTCAGCTGGATTCTTGTTAAGGAACTTAGTTTACGTTACTGGAGCAGAATAGGGATCTATAATAAACACCAGGGTTACCTGCCCGGGTTGCCTTGCCATGGTAGTTCAACTTTGGGTTCCTGAACAAGACTTAGTAGCTGAGTGGATACACTTTACACTTTTTGGGATAATATTACCCACTCTAAAGCTGAAAGTGTATACTTTTTGGGGCTTATAAACTCGGCAACTAAGAAGAACCCAGGCAAGTTGGACCGCCAGTATCCTCATACCCTTTTAGAGGTAATTTTAAGGACATCTCCCCGCCTCCGCGTGCATCATCCGAAATCAAAATCCATGTTCCAGCTTTTTGGGGTTCCATGTTGTAGTAGCCCGAGGAAAACGTTAGGTTATATCCTGAAAAGCAGTTTCTTGTGTCTTTCGGGACAAGTGGTTGTGCAGCCTTGCTGCGCTTAGCTGTCTAGATTTAGGGTTTAGCCGGGCAGTACTATGAGAGTTCAAGCTGCTGTTTCTGGTGCATTATGAAAGTAAGTTGGACAGGTGTATTAGTAAACCCTAAACCCTAAACTCTAAACCGTGGATCATTCGCCAGGTTTTCTAGGGTCTGCCTCCGGTTGAACTCTAGTCTCTATGATGCGAAAATATTGGAACCTTGTAAAGGCCAGTAGATTGCAGATATGGGCCATCCCTGTGGAGGATGAGTAAAGGTCTGGGGTGTCAAGTTCTGCCTGCCGATTCAATCGTTCTGCCATTTTCTGGATTGTCCACCGCTGAGCCGGCGGCTAGTCTCTCTCGGTGCACTCCGTCACGGCGACTAGAGCTTTTTCTACTGGCTGCGCATCGCTTGAATGATACAACACCACAACATCGAAGTGTTCGTTGAGTTCCAGGGTGTTGGGGGTCCTCCGAGGGCCCTAAGCACCTCTAAGGGGTTAGTACATAAACGCACGAACCGTAATACTGTAGTCATGCGAAATTCTAATAGTTCTCCTACTTCATAAGCTCAGGATCCTTTATAAATGTAATGTTTAAGATGTTTAGGTTCAGGGCTTGCTTCAGCACTACAGAACCCAGACCTTCCAAAATCCCTTAATTAAGGAATATACCTTGAATCATATTATGGGTCCGATTATACTTTAAGGTAGTATATTCCTTAATTAGAGGATTTTGGAAGGTCTGGGAACCATTATACTAAAGCCAAGAATTGGATAGCCGGGAAATCGAAAACGCGGAGAGATGGAACGCAAAGATCTTGTCGTCGGGCTTTGAAGCGCATTAGGGTTAAGGGGTTTAGGGTTTAGGGGAAGGTGCATTATAAGATGTTCCTATTGACTTTGTCATAGTTGGATAAGATTGTACATCTTCCTAGTAGTAGAGTAGGTAACCTTTAACCTTTTTTGGGGTAGCATAATCCCTATATAATCCTTATATTATGGAAAAAGGTTAACCGTTGGTTCCCCAGGATACCCGACAAGTAGGTTTTACATCTTTATGGGGACTTGAACCTAATGTTTAAGGAATAAACGCTCAGGTCTTTAGTCCTATCCCAGCCATGCACTACCCAGACCCCCGGGAGGATCCAAAAAGTAGATCCCTTAATGGAGGTTCCTCTAAAGTACCCTTAGTAGCATAGGGCCCCAAACTAGGGCATCCACTTTCTAGATCCTCCCGGGGGTCTGGGTAGTTAAGAGGTTTAGGATTTATATACGACATGCAGAAGCAGTCAGAACTTCAAGCAGGCGCAGCGAGGCCATCTTGTGGGGCCGTTTGGAGGTTAAGTCTCCGTGCGTAAACTTGTATGGCCTTGGCTTAGGGACCCAAAGAGGACATAAGCATAAGGAGTTTAGAGGATATGGGATATCCCTATCGTCTTATTGGGCTTCATTTTAAGGGGGGTTTATATGGGATATCCCTCTCCTTATTTTTTCGTATGTGCTTTTTTGGGGGCCCTATTGGCACCAGGTGAAGTCACTGTGGGTGCAAGGTCTTGTGTGGGCGTTATTTCAACTCGTACACCGGAGCCAGGCTAGCTGTTTCAGCTTCCAGCACCTAAACCTTAAGTGCCTAATTCCTAAACTGGGCTTGGGAGTACCATACTTTAATGCTTTTTTTCTTACAGGAACCATTGTGCAACAAAAATTTATGCTTTTTTCTCCCTGGTTACTAAAAAGCCCAGTAAACCTTAAGCGCCTAATTCCTAAGCGCTTAAACCCACCCAGGACTCCAGAGCCAAGACCAGAAATACATCTTGAACCAGGTCGTAAGCCCTAAATCCTGAAGCCCTATATAAGAGCTCAAAAGGCCAAAGCCCAGCAAACTGTGGGTTCCTGGCCAAACCCTGGAGAAGGTCTAGGCTTTGGGGTTTAGGATGTGGGGCTTGTGGCACAAATCCGCGAAGCGGCCCTGCTTTTCTTTTCGATTTTCCACTGCATCTAACGATTGCTTGAACGGGCCTCCTCCCTGTCGCCTCTGCCTTACAAAACTGTAGGCGAAGTGTTCACTGTAATGCAGGGGCGAGCAATTTCAACAGGGTTTTGGGGGGCTCCTCATTAAAATGATAGTAGAATATACCCCCCAAACCCTATTCTGGCCCCTACATCCCTAAATCCCTTATAGAGCCCTCATAGAACCCTTAAGGGACCCTGTAAAGGAACCCGATTCTTATTATAGAGGCCCCTACATCTGTGCCTTTCCGGATTTACATGTTTAGACTGTCAGAGAGTTTTGAGGGGGATTATGCCGAAAGTGTCTAAGTAAAATAGTGTCGGAATTATACGTACTAAGTATAAAGGGACTGCAGGGGAGTTACTAAGCATTCAGACTTTATCAGCCTGATAAGCACGAACACGCCAAGCCACCAACTTACAAATACAAAGAAGCTCTAAACCCCAAGCCTTAAAATCATGACGATGACGTGCATTGCACCCCTGAGGAAACTCAGACGGGCCAATACCTGGACTCTTCGCAACCTGGAACTACCTAGCTCTGAAAACCATGCTGCCTACCTTACATCCCGAGCCATGCAGACGGGTCAGCTGTGAAAATTGGTAAAATTTGGCTGCCGTTCAGATTTAGGATGAGGGCTTAGGGTATAGTTGTGTTTTGGTTGCAGATGACGGAGGAAACCCATGTGCATGCTTGCAACTATCGTTGCACAGCAAGGTTCTAGCACAGCGGGTGTTCGTTACGTAGAGGTCTGAAAATTTAGTGTTAGTATCCTGTAAGGGTCTCTATATACCTATGCTGCCATGTGCTCAGAACTGTATTTTGATTCTGACCAGGCGACTGTATCTTACATGCTGGAGACCGTATCCTTATGCCGTCTGAAGCCTAAAACCTAAACTTCACATCCTGACGACTGCAATCTTTAACTAGTAACTAGGACCCAGAGTAGGCCCTTATTCCCTATTTTAGGCTCTATTTTAGGGTTGAGGTTCTCTTATAACCACCTTTAACCCCAAAAGGGCACCCTTTTTTTAGTTTACTCTTGGGTCTAGTTAAACTGTTCTAAACTCCAACTTCATAAAACGATAATCACCTTGACTCCCATGGCTTCAGGGTTTAGGGTGAGACAAGGAATCCGAGTCCTCAGCTTCGTACAGTAGGGTTTGGGTTTAGGACTTGCGGTTTAGGGTTTAGGGTAGACACCCAGACTGGCTCAAGAACTGCCTTTGTCCGGCAGACGTGTGGTGCTGGTGCTGGCTCGGTAACCTTTAATGTCACCAGGTTTAAGCTTGCAGAATATAGTGTACCATAGTATGAAGGTCAAACTCTCTTGGGCCAGGGAACTCAGCAACTACATATGTTGAGGCAATCGACCAGTTTTGCCAAAAAAAAGCACATAAGCATAAGCATTTTATAGGGATATCCCTACCTGATTGGGCTTCATTACAAGGGGTTTTATATGGGATATCCCTCTCCTTATTTTTTTCTTATTTGCTTTTTTGGGGCCCTAGTTAGGGTAGTCAGTGGATGCGCCCTCAGTCCGAAACCCTGAACCCCATCCCACATTTATTACTATGATGAGGTTCAGTCTTATTACAAAGCTACTACTCTTGTCATTGCCACTTCTAGTTATGTAGTTCTCGCTACCCAATCTTCATATCTCATGTTTTGATCTTTGCGGTGTTTCTTTGCGCTCTAATGTGGAAGAATCGTAAGTGAGTCAGGTGCCTGAGAGGTTTAGTGTTTAGGGTGCATAGGATTAAGGGTTTATAGGGTTGCGGGTAGGGCAACGAAGTTCTTCGACACCTAGTACTCATTGTATCAATAGAAATTTTAACGTGTTTCTCGTACTAAAAATGAGAATAGTGATAAATAAATACACACTCCTCGAAATACCAACGGACCTACAAAAACCCGTGGGGTTAGGCCCAAACCCTTAGGGTCCAAATGCCTAATCATATACTTCGCAAAATGTTTACCCATCAAAACCTACTTTTTTGCGGGTTCTTATTATAAACCCTTGTATGAAATTTATAGGAACCCTAGAAAAGAGTAGGTTTTGGTAGGTTAAGGTACATGACTTTCATGTTACACCCAAATACCTACTTATTGGGTCCTTTGGACCCTTGGGGTTCATCCCATAAATCCTTTGTAGACCCCTGTATGTAAGGTGTAATTATTAAGATCCCCAATACCCAACCTTTCAACTTTTTGGGTTCTTATAGTTTACTAGGAATCGGAAAGTTTAACCTTTTGTTTCTGTAGTTTATTGGGGTGTAAGATTATTGGGTCCTTTAGACCCCTAGGGAAAAGTTAAGACAAGCACCCGGACGAGGTTTTGAAGCCTTTTCCCACAGATTGAAATCTAACATGGGGGCCGTAATCATTACCTATACTATTTTGGGGGCTCCTTAATCTATTTATAGTATAATGGGCCCCAAAACCCTATTCTAATTATAAGGCCCATATATTGAAAGGTTCTATTTGGTTGTAGGGTTTGGGCTTTAAGGTTCAGGGTTCAGGAAGCACCAGTCGGTAGCTGACCCTAAAAGTATCGTATTTGTTGCTTCCCTTAGACTCTTATTAGCAGATCCTAGACGAAAATACCCGGTAAACCGTACTACACTATATTCGAGGGATCTTTAGGTAAGCCCCAAATTCAAGACTTTAAGTTTCGGAGCATACGAGCCCCCAATATGGATTCTCAGATATTGCAAGACAGATCGTCAGCAAACGGACCCGTCAAAAAGGGGCTCTTCATTTTCTGAGACCCCCCCCCACCCCCCCCCGCCCCCCAAGTGTCCTAAGCTCTAAGCCGACCCGAAACCTAAACCACTACTCAACGGCCCGCTGTGTCTGCTAGTACTGGCTACGCTTGATTTGTGGTTCGAGTCGTGTGCTCGGGATTTGCAGGCTTAGGAGTTTGAGTTGAGGAATTAGGACTAGGGCTCATGCGAAGCGTCGCGCGAGTCTACGCATAGGCGGAAAATGTTCTTGTTTATTATGACTATGCTAACAACCTACCCCAAGCTCCTATTCTAATAATTCAGGCCCTTGCGCGAGCTGTCTACCAGGGATTTAGTCTTCCCTAAGGGTCCATGTACTCACATAGTCTGTACATTGGCCTTAAAGTACTCCCTATATAGGTACATTGGCCCCAAAGTATATGCTATGTGGGTACATGGACCCTTAGAACCCAAACTCCCAAGCAAGCTGTGTTTGGGCAAAACCGTAAAATCGGGTGGCGCAAGTTCTCCGAACCAGCGGTGGCCACCACTACATGCAAAACGCAAGAAAGACCTTGTGAAGCAAGACATCACCGTAGAGTAAATAGCTCATACACCGCAGACATTTAAGTATATATATATATGTATATATATTTATATACATACATATATAATTAATTAAACAACTATTAAACATATACATATGTGGATCTGCATTTACATACACATCCTCTGAGCACCATTCTGTCGGCATCGCCGCCCGACTGCGGAATACGAAAACCTTTGCAGGCTTTGCACCGAGGGTCCAAAGTGATCGAACATGGGGTGAACGGTTCGAGGTTTAGGGTGTAGTTAGGGACCCAAAAAGCACATAAGCGTAAGCATTTTATAGGGATATCCCTGCCTTATTGGGCTTCTTTATAGGGAGGTTTATACGGGATG
The DNA here is from genome assembly GCA_003297005.1 of Symbiodinium sp. clade A Y106. NCBI lineage: Eukaryota > Dinophyceae > Suessiales > Symbiodiniaceae > Symbiodinium > Symbiodinium sp. clade A. Next base: position 318,504 of record BGNK01000116.1, on the reverse strand, counting down.
TCCCTATCCATATTTTTGCTTGTGTGCTTTTTTGGGGGCCCTATGTAGAGGTTTTCGATATTTGAGATTTACAGTTTCTAAGACCTTGAGTAGGCCCTTATTCCCTTTTTTAGGGTTCAGGTCCCTTTCTCAGCCCCTTTAAGCCAAAAAGGGCACCCTTCTTATTCCTGGGTTACTCTTGGGTCTAGCTTGAGGGTGTTGGAGTTGAGTTTGGGGTTTCCTTGTAGGTTCGAAAGCCGACAATACGGTACACGTGCCTTGGACCCTTCGGATTTAGAGTTTTGAGTGTAATGTAGGGGCCAAGCAGTTACCAATACCACTGTGGGGGTTCCTTTTTCTGATTCCACTATAATATATATCTGCATCCCAACCTTATTCTAATTTCTAAGGCCCGTATAGATAGTTCCGGCAGCCAGCAGGGAAGTGTGGATCGGAGAGCCGTGCCGGTTTAGGGTTTAGGGATTATGGTTTAGGTTTAGGGTTTCTGGTTAAGCACCCCTGAACCCTGAACCCTCCTCTAAGCGTCCATGTACTCATATCGTATGTACCTTGGCCTTGAAGTAATCCCTATATAGGTACTCCAATGCCAAAGTTATACTATTTGGGTACATGGACCCTTTGAGTTCTCGCAGTTTCATAACCTTTTTTTTCATTTACGGCTAAAGCCCTCAACCCTGACACGGAAGCCCCCATGATGAGGTCTGACTATACTGTGATACTACAGTGGGTAAGAGTTCCCCGCACTTTCCGCGTATAAATACACGCTAATATGTTGCAAACCGTTATTCTAAAGGACCCAGACCTTCCAAAATCCCTGAGTTAAGGAATATACCCTAAATTATAATAGGATCCCTAATATGATTTAAGGTACATTCCTTAATTAAGGGATTTTGGAAGGTCTGGGGATAAAGGCCCTATATCAACTCGACAACATCAGCTCCTGGCCACTTAAGGCTGTCGGGTTTTGGGTTAAACTAAGAGGTTGCTTTAAAACGCACGCAAAGGCTAACCAGGCGTTTAGGGTTTTAAGCCATAAACCCAAACTCCCAAGCAAGCTGTGTTTGGGCAAAACCGTAAAATCGGGTGGCGCAACTTCTCCGAACCAGCGGTCGCCATTGGGCCACCTACTTCTCCAGCAAGGAGTGCACTGCTAATAAGCAATGCTGCTGCCGAACCCTTTCCCCCCAAGGGTCCTTTGTGCCTTTTCCACGGTTTCGGGGTTTAGGGTCTTACGGTTTTGACGGTCATTCGCCATTATGTGGCAAGACTTCGCAATAGGAGGTTAGTTGGTTGTGGAGCATGTGGGTATTTGGGGTGTGGACTGACCCACAAACCATTAGCAATTCTGCTGGCAAACGCAGTTCAACATTTTGGTTTTGAGCCAGGATGCTCATCATTGCCCTAACATAGGGGCTAAATAATTACCAATATTATTTTGGGAGCTCCTTATTACAATTATAGTATGATGGGCCCCAACACCCCATTCTAATTATTAAGGCCCCTACATTAAGCCCTAAACGCCAATCGCAGCAGGACCCTTCGAGATCGATATAAACCCTGCATTACCCATGGGCTCCATAGTAGTTCTTTTTGGGGATTACTTCATAGGATCCTAAAAATACACCGCCAAAAGGATCTACTATGGAGCCTCTAGGTACTTCAAGGACCCTAAACTATGAGAATTCGGGTATATTCCTTATTATGGGTAACGCAGGATTTATAGCATCAACCGTGTGATGTCCTAGCTTCGGTTTAGGGCTAAGGGAGCATGACACCCAGGACCCAAAATGCACCCCGTGCCGAAAGAAGCAAATAGGCAAGCACAAACAGGAATCCTGAATATAAGTACCTAGAGGGTCATACCCTACCCCTGTTTTAGGGTACCTAGTTTTATGGTTAGGATCTCCTACAAAGAAAAGTAGGTATCTGAAAAAAGCGGTAGGGTGTGAGCCTATAGGTACAGTATGCCGAAGGCCCTCATACTGGGCGATTCCTGAACCCTACCTAGAGGCTCCATAGTAGTTCCTTTATGTAGTTTATATTCCCCTAAACCCTAAACCTTAAACCCTATACGGTAATCCCAAAAATCTACTATGGAGCCTATGGGCAAGCCCCAAACCAGAGGGCCCGAGGCGCTCCCCGTCGTCGAAGCAGGACAACTCGACTGGCAGTCCCCTTGAACCCTAAACCCTAACTTGGCTTAGGGTTTAGGGTTTAGGGCTTGGCGTTCTTCTGGTTGGCTCTTAGGACTTTAACTTTTGGGGGTTTCTTTCTGAACTGGAATAAGGAGGCTAAAAGTTTAACTTTCAGGAGGGGTTCAGAAGTCAGCCAAGCTAAACACACTAATGTAGGGGCCTAAATAATTACCAATAATACTATTTTGGGGGGTTCCTCATTATAATCATAGTATATAGCGCCTCAAAACCCTATTCTAATCATTAAGGCCCACATATAAAGCCCACCCCGAAAAAACAACACATGAAGGTTGGTTCTTTAATTGGTTACTGCCTTCCTTCCATGGAGGGTCAGGGAACATAGTAAGTAGTTATTTCATATGTAAGCATCATAACTCTTTTGAGGGTACTTACAAGTGCAACCTCCTTACTAACGCTCCCGACGCTCCAAGCAACGAAGCCCGATACCCCTGGTGCACCTCACACCTTAAAACCCTAAACCCGAGCCCTGCACCTAACCCTAGAAACCCGATACTTGTAGGGTTCCCGGTCATGAACGTCAAAAGGTAGGTTTTTTGGGTGGGTGCAGGTGACCCCAGTGCCCTCCACTTCAGAGAAAGCCTCATCTCCTCACAAAGCCTACAGAAGGCGTTTAAACTGGTTGGGTTACCCTAGTTGGCTTCAACAATAAAGATTAAACTTTTGGCTTTGCTTTTAGAAAAAGGAATCTAAGGACCCTCGGAGAGTCCACCCCAAAACTCGGATAGTCAAAGACTTGCTGAATTCCGGAGCTCGGGCGGACGGAAAAAGTCTGAGGTTGTCTTGAACCCTATGAAACCTACCTGTTTAGGGCTTCTTACTAGTATTTCCTTCTATGAGTCCTGTTTTGGGGTTCAGGGTATAGCGACTTAGCCACTCATTGGCTTCTGCTAAGGGTTACATACTATGAGGCTTCCGTCAAAGGGCTCTAGAAGTATGAAGATTTTTTTGGGTAGTTGTAGTTGTGAAAATTATGGTCCCTTTTTGGGTCCCTATTATAATGCGGCACCTACTATTTATGGTACGCAAAAAGGGACCTTAATTTTGACAACTACCCATATGCTGTTCTCTAAGGGTCCAACCTTAAAGTACTCCCTATATAGATACATTGGGCCCAAAGTATATGCTATATGGGTACATGGACATGGACCCTTAGGGGTTATGTGTGTGTGTGTGTGCGCTGAGGGTTTAGGGGCTGCCACGCTCTGAAATCTCAGCCCGAAAAGCGCGGCTTTGAGGCAATTTACAGTAAACTCCATAAAGTTGGAAACCGGATTAAGGCCCCTTTTTAGGGTACTTATAAGTCTACTTATTGCCTACTTACTAAGTCCCCCGACCCTCCAAGTAGGGCTTGCTAGCTGTATCCGGGGCTTTGGAGCACCATACTTTAATGCTTTTTTCTCAAAGGAACCATTATGCAATACAAGTTTATACTTTTTCTCCCTGGTTACTTAAAAGCCTAGAATCCCCAAGGGTCCAAAGGACCCAATAATTAGGTACTCGGTTTTAGGATAGTAGTTATGTAGGTTAGGATTTTGGAGAGTATATGATTATTATAAGGTTCTTGGACCCTTGGGGTATAAGCCTTAACCGTCCCCAAAGCACCACCACAAAGTCCGTTAGCCTCAATACGCATGTTTCTATGTTTACGTGCGTCTCTGGTTGATGTGGTTTCTCACAGGGCCCTCATACGGTGTCATAGCGGGCTGGTTGAGAGTGTAGGTGTTTACGGGCTACAGTGTACGGTAGGCCCCTAATCAAACCACCCTTGTCTGTTCAAAGGTCGTATTATTGTTAGGATGCCTCAGAACAGACGTTGCTTGACTCTGCTTATTGTTCTGTTCCTTTATGTCCGGCTTTCCTCACCTTGAAGGGGGAGCGGAGCTTGTAGATAGCATGCCCTTGCGATATATACCCTTAGCCCTAAACCCTAAACCCTAAACCCTTACCCCTAAACCTACCTCGTGCTTGGCTTTTCAGCTACCCTACCTCCCAAGCCTTACATCCTGAGCCCCGAACCTAAAGTAACCCTAAACCCTACCTTAACCTACCAAAACCTGCTTTTTTGTAGGGTCCCTATAAATTCCATATTAGGGTTATAATAAGAACCTACAAAAAAGTAGGGTTTGGTAGGTTAAGGTAGCTCTAGATCGTAGGCCTTAAGCCCTAAACCCTGACCTCTGACTCACCCTAAACCCTTAAGCCTTGCGTCCCTCCTTCGACGGGCAATGGCCGCCTACGGCTTAGTTAGGGGGTTTTAGGGTCTCTGGCTATCCGAGCTTTTCCGGTTCTAGGGCTTAGGGTCTGGGGTTTAGGTCTTGGGGTGTAGGGTGTGGGATATTTACGGGTTAGGATGTACGGTTTAGGGTTCAGGGTTTAGGGTTTACTGCAGCCAATATTTCGAGGTTTCAAGGTCTTTGCAGGGGTACTTGGAGGGTCGGGGGACTTAGTAAGTAGGCAATAAGTAGACTTATAAGTACCCTAAAAGGGACCCTACTTGGGGTTATGGTACTTATAAGTCTCCAAAATACCTACCCAGACCTTCCAAAATCCCTTAATTAAGGAATATACCTTAAATCATATTAGGGATCCTATTATAATTTAGGGTATATATTCCTTAATTCAGGGATTTTGGAAGGTCTGGGTAGTTACTAACTCTCCCGACCCTCCAAGTAGCAGGGCATTATAAAAGCGGGACCTTGGGGCTCTATATGGGAGTTTCCGAAAATTAGGGTACCTTATTTTGGGGTGGCCTTATAATAAGGATCCTACTATATTAGGGTACTAAATTAGGGTCCCCTATTTTCGGAAATGCCCATATAGGGATCATATCAAGATGCAAGAATCGTTTCCGCTAGGCTGCTGCGCCCTAAGCGGAAAACACAACCCCCAAAGGGTCCTAAGTACCTATATGATGGTTACAATTTCCCGAACCACAGTCCCTACTAGAGGAACCCTATTTCCGACTGGGAACCCACGAATCCAGGACCCTTGACACAAAAAAGGGTAATCCGTTTCGCAGGACGCGTCTGAGCAGGTGGCCTTCAACAGCGAGACGCGACCTGGCATTTAAGGTTTGGTAGTAGTAGTAGCAGTAGTAGCAGTAGTAGCAGTAGTAGCAGTAGTAGTAGTAGTAGCAGTAGTAGTAGTAGTAGTAGTAGGTCAGTAGTCAGTAGAGAGTAGGCAGTAGCAGCAACAGGGATAGAAGCAATGCTTCAATAAGTCACCAATGGTTCGCAGGTGCGCAGCTTCGGGTTTTTCAGGAGCACCAAGGTTCCTAACATGGATGTCAAAGTGAGTTTATGGTTGTTTCTGTTGGGTTTTACTGGCTCCTTATCAAGGAGATACTTCGGTGTCTAGAGGGAGTCCTAGGTCCTAGTCTGCTTTCAAGACTTCCAAAATGAGTAAATGAATAAGTGCGCCTGTGTGTGTGTGTGTCTCTGCATACATGTGCATGTGCATTATATATATATATATGTATATATATATATGTATATGCACATATTTCTTAGGTACATATTTCTTAGATACATACATCATACATACATCCGTACATACATATGTACATACACTATACACTTGGATAGGGTTTCAAGAGGGGTCATAGGGATTCAGGGCTTTTAAAGAGAGATCAAGCAGATGGGCTTGCGAGCTGTTTTGGGGTTTAGGGTAGCCCAACACACTGGAGGCCTTAATAATCACCTGTACTATTTTGGGCGTTCCTTATTAGGATTATAGTATACCTTAACCTACCAAAACCTACATTTTTGTAGGTTCTTATTATAAACCTTAATATAGGTTTTATAGGGACCCTACAAAAAAGTAGGTTTTGGTAGGTCAAGGTAATGGCCCCCAAAACCCCTTAAGCTAGGCAACCAGGTCCGACACAATTTGGGTGAGATAGCCTTGAAAATGGAGAGGTTGGCGCTGCGGCCTCATACACTTGTTAAATACCCAAACGCAATAAGCCCCAAAACTCCAAACCCCGAACCCCCAAGCCCGAAATCCTGTACAGCCCCAATCATGACACGGCGTGCGAAAACTCTCCGGTCTGTATGTGGTATTTTGCGCGCGAAACTCCACCGAAAGCCAGGTATTAAACTCTCAAGCCTTAAACCCTAAAGCCCTAACACCTGAACCCGCAGGTCAAGAAGCCTAAAATTTCAACCCTCAGTTCAAGAGACTTTAACCTTCAACCCTCCACTCAAGAACTTATTGGCTGTAAACTAAACTTTTCAACTTTTGGGGCTCTTATAGGGTAGTCGGTTCTGAAAGTTTAGACTTTTATTCCCTTGGGTTTTGGGCCAGTGAGAGAAACCTGAGCCCTAAGCCCTACAGCCTAAAACCTTACCAACACCCTCGAAACCTAGAGCCTTCACCCTAAGGGCCCAAGTGCTGAATAATCATACACTCTCCCAGGTACTACCCTACAAAACTAGTACCATAAACTCAAGTACCTAAAGCATCTTAAAACCGCTAGAAAGATTCTTCAGAACCTTTATACATGCCCTAATTAAGAGGTCCCTTGGACGGCAAGCACCGAACACTCATATTCTCAGGCTTGTGGGCCCAAAGACCATACTATGTAGGGCTTTTTGGCTATTTGGTCGTATGAGGGGAACACACAGCTACTCTAAGACGAGAACTCCTATTAGCCCGGGATCCTTATATGTCTATTTACTACGTATTTACTAAGTCCCCCAACCCTCCAAGTGATTAAACCCCACCTGTAGCCCAGAAAACCTATGCTTCATGATGGCATACTTTTATTAAAAAGAACCCTAAACCCTAAACCGCAAAGCAAAGATGCAGAAGAGTTGCCCAGGCCGGCCCTGGGTGCGTTGCTGGAGGCCGAGAAGCGAGCCAGGGCCGGGCTCTCGGGACGTTGTTGCTTAGTCCTGTCTTATTGGCTGTAAACTCAACTTTTCAACTTTTGGGGGTTCTGATAAGGTAGTCGATTCTGAAAGTTTCAACATTTGCTTCCTTGGGTTTTGGGCCAGTGAGTTGTTGAGTTGTTGGCGTGTTGTTTTTGCTGCTTTTTGGCGGGTTTAGGGCTCAGAGGGTTTATGGAGGGTTAAGGTGTGTTGGGGGCCCTAAACCCCCTACTAAACCAATAAAGAACCCTAAACCCTGAACCCTAAACACCTAAACCCCCTACTAAACCAATAAAAATCGCTAAACCCTGAACCCTGAACCCCTAAACCCCCTACTAAACCAACAAAAAAACCCTAAACCCTGAACCCTAAACCCCTGAAACCTAAACCCCTAAAACCCCTACTAAACCAATAAAAAGCCCTAAACCCTAAAGGCCTGAAGGCTTTAGGGTTTGAGACTACTAAACCTATAAAAACCCTAAACCCTAGACCCTAGACCCTCTGGGGAAGGAGAAAGCAGCCAGTGACCTCCGCTTCGAAGCTGCACGGAATGCCAGCCAGAGGATCACTAGGACGCCGGGGGCGGGGGGGGGGGGGGGGGGNACAAAACCAACAAACCCCCCCCCCCCCACGCCCCGCGCGCCGGGGGGAGAGACAAACCCCCCCGCGCCCCCCGCGGCGAGGGCGGCGGGGGGCCCCCCGCGGGGGGCGCGGGGGGGGGGGGGGGGGGGGGGGGGGGGGTTCGGTTTTTTAGGGTTTAGGGTTTAGGATTTATGTTTAGGGTTTAGGGTTCAGGGCTTAAGTTTAGGGTTTAATTAGGGTGTAGGGTTTTAGGGTTTTAGGTTTTAGGGTTTAGAGTTTTAGGGTTTTGGGGTCTAGGGTTTAGTTAGTGTTTACGGGTGTCAGATCGGATGGTTTCGGGATCTAGGGGTTGGGGAATCTCGGGGTTTAGGGATGACGGCATCTAGGGTCTAGACTGTAGTGGGGGTATTGCTGAGGGTCAGAAATGCCCTTACAAAGTATTGGTCTCTATCTCTTAGAATATACACTACCTTTGCGCAACGATGATTAAACCTTTTGCGTTTCCCTGGTCCGAGGCTGTAGTCATCAGACTACTTGTTGGAGGGTCGCGGGACTTAGTAAGTAGTTATTTCATAGACATCTAAGTAACAGAACCCCAATTAGGATCCCTGTTAGGGTACCTATAACTCTACGTATTACCTGCTTACTAAGTCCCCCGACCCTCCAAGTAGGGTGCGGCTGCCCTACGCTTGACTTCAAGGCTCTTGGCCAACCCTTTGTTCCTAGCTTGTTTTTTTTTTTTGTTTTGCGGTTTTCTCTTGGCATTCTTCTGGTTGGCTCTTAGGACTTTAGCTTTTGGGGTTTCTATATGCACTATAATAAGGAGGCCAAGAGATTAACTTTTAGGAGGGGTTCAGAAGTCAGCCAAGTTCTTGTAGGGATCTCCAACAAATCAATCGTAGCCTCGAGGCCCAAAGTAGCCGCAAAGCCTTATCTTAGTAGTTGAGTGGATACACTACACTTTTGAGGGATAATATTACCCACTATAAAACTGAAAGTGTGCCCTTTTGGGGGTTTATGAACTCAGCAACTAAGTTATACAGTGTGTCGCTTGGGCCCAAAAGCCTTAGAACTTGAGTCTTCAGAGCCTTAGAGGACCACAGGTTTGGGGTTCTCTACACTACCCCAAATCCCAGGTATTGTTATGGCGAATACTTCCCCCGCATCAAAAACTTATGTAACTCCTACTATAGAAACCCTACATCCTACTATAATGTAATTCCTACTATAGAAACCCTACATCCTACTATCATGTAATTCCTACTATAGAGACCCTACATCCTACTATCATGTAGTTCCTACTATAGAAACCCTACATCCTACTATCATGTAGTTCCTACTATATAAACCCTACATCCTACTATATTTACAGGTACTGAGGACCCTTTGGGTACAAACCTTGTTCGGCTACGCTTGCGGGCTGAGCCCCCGCAGCCCGAAACCCTAGAGGCCTCGGGTTAGAGTTTAGGGTTTTGGGGTTTAGGCTAGGGTTTAGGCGGGGTTTAGAGCTATTAGGGTTTAGAGCTTAATTACGGGTTTAGGGTATAGGGGTTTTGTTGTATAGGTTAGGGTCTCGGTTTTTTCATGTTTGGTAAGCCTATAAGGCCTAAAGCAAATGAGCACCGTCGTCAATACTGGCGTGAATGGCTCCGGTCACATGCCTCTATCTGCTGAAGAAGCCTGAGCTTCGCGGGGACCTTGAGGGAAGGTTTAACATGTGTCCAAATAAAGCCCTAAACCCTAAGCCCTAAACTCTAAACCTAACCCTGAACCCTAAGCCCAAAACCCGGAAGCTAAAGCCCTAAATCCTCAACCCTGAGCCCTATAAGCCTTGCACCTTAAAACCTACTTCGAGCTTTGGAAGCCAAGGGGTCTGGGGTGGCTTTGTCAATACGATCTTCTCATTATGTCCCAAACCCTAGTCTAATAGTTCAGGCCCGTGTAATATGGGTCTAGGAGTTTGGGTGTTGCATTTTCGGTGTTCGTTTGGATTTTTGTTGCTAATTTGTTAACCGGACTGTCGTGTTGAACCCGAGACCGCTCAACACCGTCAACCCCAATCATGAAGAGTAGCACACCGGGTTGCATGAATTGATAGACTTGAAATATGTAGCCCCGAACCCTACACCCTAAGCCCTAGATTGTCACTCTCTCCCTTGCCAGGATTAACGTGATGCGCGTTTGGGCCCCAGCTCGCCCCAAGGTTACATAAACCTGAAAAGTACCAGAACGCTGGGGTTTAAAGCCTTCGGGTGGAGTGCAGGGTCATGGGTATGATGAGGAGATTATAGCTAGACTGCTCTGGAGGTTCCTTTTTTGGGGTCTCCAAGCCATGTGTGCTCACACCTCGTAAGGGGGGACAGAGATACTATTTTGGGGTACTTGGAGGTTCATGGGTAGGGTTATAAGTCCCCTAATATGGGTTAGAAGTATAGTTACCCCACTTATAACCCCACTTATAAGTTTGCGGACTCCGACCGTAGCTGGACATTGTGTGCACACCTGGCTGGAAGTCATTGGGCCCTTGTCCTGGTTGATGAGGCACGGCTTAGGGCTTATTTGGGGGGGGTTCAGGGTCTCAGCTTAGGATCCCAGACGGTAACCTGCACAGACCTCTCTACGGGCCCTGCACAGCGAGTGTTGAGGGACCGGGAAATGCCTGTAAACCCTAAACCCTAACCCCTAAACCCTAAACCCTACTTTGCGTATCCTGAAACAGGGGGTCTGTCTGAGTCTTATGTTATGTAGCATTATCTTGGCGTTCTTCTGGTTGGCTCTTAGGACTTTAACTTTTTGTGTTTCTATATGAACTAGAATAAGGAGGCTAAAAGTTTAACTTTTAGGAGGGGTTCCGAAGTCAGCCAAGTTATGTAATGTTAGGATGCTTCTATGCCGGTTCTGCATTCCATGTTATTTATGCTGCCTTGGGTACATACCGAATCAACCACACAAGAAGGTTGTTGTTTAACATTCCGGAGTTCTATACGAGGTTCGTTTAGGGAATCTCTTACAATGCGGGGCTCCGTCGTTGCCAGAGACACAGACAGCGGACTACCAAAAAGAACAATAATGGAGAAGCAGAGAGGGTGGAGGTTCTACTGTGGCAGTAAGAGGTATCTCGCGGCCCTTCGTGAAATACCCATGAACCTTGCGCCCTATGAATAACAGTTCTCAAGAGCCTAATTTACCTTACTTGCAGTCCTGTGAAGCTCCAGCGTTTAAACCATAAGCAATAACATGCAAATTTCAAAAACCAGCAACTACCCAATGAGATCGCCTGCCAAAAGTCTCCCAAACCAATTTAGCGTGAAGTCGACAACTTCTTCACTAGGTAGAACTTTCTTTCAACATGGCCGAAGGGGTTACCTTTCGGTTTCTCAAAAAGCTTGGACCTGTTAAAAAAGCAGAAGGATTATACAATATCATATAGAAGCCCTTGCAAAACTGCTTAACATTAATTGAAAATCTGTATATATATATATACACCTTCATTGAAGCGGCAAGCTCCTCCAAGGACACCGTTTCCAAGTCCCTGCTGGTCCGCATGCAGACGACACTGAATCCGGTCACGTCCCGGCCTCGCTTTGGAGGGTCCACTTTGCCGAGGAGTTTTTCGGTGAAGAATACGGCAAGCATTCTGCTTACCGTATGTGTGTATTTGCATGCATGTATATGTATATACACATGTCATATGCATATACTTATAGATTTATGTAATGTTTGGTTTTTAAGCTTACATATAACTCCATCGGCAAGAGCAGGTCTTGGGCGGGTCGCTCCAAGCTCAGGTCCTGCTTTGAGGGTTAGGAGTACAGTCAGGGATCCCGGCAAGTCCGCGCGGCAAAGGCAGCTCCGACTGGAGACCTTTCTGGCAGACATCAAGACCCTAAGGTTCCATGCGCCTATATAGTATATGCTTTGGCCTTAAAGCGGATCCTACTATGTACTTTAAGGCCAAAGGTCAATGTAGTTTATAGGTACGTCGAACCTTCCTCAGGACCGTTCAGCAGTGCCCACATGAGAAAGGCTAGCAAGGCTCCAGGGAGCTGGTTTTAGTGCTTAGGGTCTAGGGTTTATGGGGGTCTAGGGGTTTAGGGCGTCATGTACGACGAATGCCACAGGAGTGGCAAGCCTGCCATGATGGCTTGGAATGTTGCGCCAGTGCACGTTCAGAAGAGAGTCATCTGATCTCGCTGAGGAGGGGCGTAATATGCCCATGACAGTCTTGCAGTCGGAAGCAGAGTTTCAGAGGAACTGCTCAAGCGGGGCAATTTCGCCGCACAGTTGATCATGCGACAATATCCAGGAGGCCATTCAAGATATGTCTCGTGCCAGAGCCATTGGAAGCACTCAAGCCAAGGCTACAGCAACATTTGGGCAAGTTGATCTGATTGCAATGGATGACTCTGAAAGGCAGATGATCGACGGTAGTTGTCAAGGCTGTCTGCCGTGTCCACCGACCTGGCCGAGCTGTACCTCAAACTGGCTGTAATATAGGGGGCTAAATACGTACCAATACTATTGTGGGGGCTCCTTATTATAATTATAGCATAATGGCCCCAAAACCCTATTCCAATTATTAAAGCCCCTATATTGCTCGAGACTCCAAAACCCCTTAATTCAGGAATATACCTTAAATTATAATGGGGTCCCCAATATGATGTAAGGTATATTCCTTAGTTAAGGGGTTTTGGAGTCTCTGGGTGCTCAGCCCAGATGACTCCTTCAGTTGGCGGGTCCTCCTCCCTAATTAATTTAGTGGCCCAAAACCCAACTTTTCAACTTTTGGGGCTCTTATAGGGTAGTCTTATTGGAAAACCCTAAACCCTAAAACCCCTAATCCCTAAACCCTAAAACCCCTAAACCCTAAACCCTAAAACCCCTGAGACCCCTACCCTAAACTCTAAACTTAGACTTTCGTCCCCAATAGGTATTTGGGAAGTAAGCTAAAGATGCACGGCGCAACATGTGAGAAGGGTAATGGACGTCCGGTAGTCGCCGCCCATGGTGCTGAAAGGGTTTAGGGTTAGGGTTGCGTGAGGTATGAGGGCTTTCAGCTTACTTCACCGTTCTTGGGACAGTGTGTATGTTTTAGGCGTTGTGGGCATTACTTACTCCTCTCTGGAGAAGGGGATGTCAGAAATCGGCTTCGTGCATGCCTGCTACTAGGCATGGAAGGTGCTGGCTCAAATGTTCAGGAACTTTGCGTTTCCGCGTCCCCTCATCCTCCTGTTCAGTGCAGAAAGCCCGCAGTAATGTACAACCCAAACCCCGGACATTTTCATTGCCTCAGTAGCTGCGTGGATACACTTTCCACTTTTTGGGATAATATTGCCTGCTATAAAACGAAAAGTGAACACTTTTTGGGTCTTATGAACTCAGCAGCTAAGTCAACGCAAAACCCTCAAAACCCCAAGCCGCTATAAACTCTTCATGGAGCCGTTCAGGCTTTTAGAGTAACCTTGGTACTGAATCGTCACCTTGCTCGCAGCCCTTGAAGAAATCGGTTTAGGGTTTGGGGTTTAGGGAGCTTCTGACTTGTTTTGGATAGGAAAAGCCGCGGATTCGCGTTTGAATATAAGGGGCATCATCGCGAGGTTCGACAGCAGTGCGTTCACCATCACGATTGGCAAGACCACGAACCTGAGCTCTGTGTGTCTCGGCGTGTTGAGCATTTGTGCAGTAGCGCAACATGTAGCCCTTGAGCCCAAAACCCCAAAACCCCTAAGCTCTTAGCTTAAACCCTACCCCTGGACCCTAAAGAACCTACCTTTTTAGGGTTCCTTACATTGATTTCCTTATACAAATCCTAAAACAGGAGGGTTCTCCAGGGTCCAGGTAAAGCCTCAACCCTGCTTTGGGAACTTGCTGGCATAACCCCAAGGATCCAAGTACCTAACAATACTCTTATACTCTCCAAAATCCTAACCTACATATCTACTATCCTAAAACCGAGTACCTAATTCTTGGGTCCTTCGGACCCTTGGGGTCAGGGCTTCTGGTCGGAGCAGGTCTTCGTGAGAGCTTCACCCCGAAGTCCCTAAGCTTACCTTGCCTAGTAGTGGGGTAGTATAATCCCTATATAATCCTTATATTATGAAAAAGGTTAGCCTTTGGTTCCCCATGATACCCGACAAGTAGGCTTTAGAGTCTACGGTTTATAGGGGCTTGCCAGGGTCACGGTTAAAGTAGGGGTTGTAAGAGTTCAGGGATTCTTGGGGCTGTATGGGATTATGTCTGGGGTTCCTAAAGGTTGACTTTCCAGGATTTTATCGGTTCGGGTTTGGAAGTGTGCAGGGTTTAAGGTAGGAGTAGCAACACCTGTCGAGCATTTCATACCCAAGGGGCCTTTGACCTTGACATACAACTCGAACACACACAAACCTAAATCTCTGAAGCCCGCAATGCCCCTGCATCCCCTCCTGGCGCCGCCCGGTTCGACCGCTGCCACGAAAAAAAACAGCCACATACCAAGCACCAAGCCGTCCCTGTAAGTTTGACGGAACTACAGGAACCTGCTACGGAACGTAGAATTCTGAACCCCTAAGCACCTCGCCCTCTCAACCCTAAGAACTCAAAACCTTGAAATCTAAGCACAGAAAAGCCGTATGCTTGAACTGAAAAATGCCCCTCCCTCCCTTCCCTCCCTCCCTTCCCCCCTCCACGCAAAAGCAAGAAAGCCCTGAACCGTAAACCCCAAAGCCCCAACCCCTAAACCCCTAAACTAAACCCCTAAACCCTAAACCAAACCCCTAAACCCTAACCCCTAAACCCGAAGAAAACACCTCCAAGGATGCCGCAGTTCGTCTTCCCTGCGGCCTTTCAGGTTCCACCAGACAGCCGGGAGACCCGAAAGTGGAAGAGCTTCTTAGTAGCTGAGTAGGTAACCTTCGACCTTTTGGGGCTTATACAATGTTACATTTTTGGGGGCTCGGGTACGCAGCGCCTAAGGTGTGACAAGAGTTTCACGGCAGGCTTAGATAGTAAACGGTTGGGGTTGTTTAGGGTTGAGGGTTAAGGGGCTTACTAAGGTTTCATCATAAAAGGCAGGGTTTCATAAACAAAGTGAATGCACTGATTTCTGATGTTCTAAGGGTCTTTGGCGAAAGCGCTAGGCCGGAAACTTAGGGTCACAGATCAGGGCAGGGTTTGTAGGGCTCTTTAAACGACTTGGCGTTCTTCTAAGGACTTTAACTTTTTGGGTTTCTATATGAACCATAGTAAGTAGGCGAGAAGTTTAACTTTTAGGAGGGGTTCAGAAGTCGGCCAAGTAAACATGGCTTTTGCTAGTCTACCACGGACGGTGCGAGCTGCAGGCTAGTATCCGGAACACTTGTCGTAACCCTGAACCCTAGCCCTGAACCCTGAACCCTATAACCCTAAACCCCAAACCTAAGCCCTGTATCTACACTGAGCCCTACACCCTGGACCCTAGCCCTGAAGCCCAAACCCAAGACCCCAGTCCTGAAGGCCTAAACGCTAGACTTGCACTCAGCCCTATACCTTTTGGATTCGGAGGGTCGGGGGATTTAGTACGTAGCTATACATTTTTTGGACTTACAAGTATCACAACCTGAACTAGGATGCCTTTCGGCGTACTTCTTCGTCCGCCTATTATACCTGCTTACTGGTATTGATTCGGGAGCTTAGTGCTCTTGAGGTACCACACGCGGGGAAACATCGGGACGACCACACGACCCCTAAACCCCCCAAACCCCTGAACGAACCCCCACTCGAAGCCCTATGCAGATGCAGTGAACTTTTTCCAGACCATTTCTACCCTGGAAGAAGAAACTGTTAAGTTCCCGTGTGTGGTCCCCAAGACTCTGCGGCAACAGCTGGGT
Organism: Symbiodinium sp. clade A Y106; assembly: GCA_003297005.1. Classification (NCBI taxonomy): domain Eukaryota; class Dinophyceae; order Suessiales; family Symbiodiniaceae; genus Symbiodinium; species Symbiodinium sp. clade A. Next base: position 302,991 of record BGNK01000116.1, on the reverse strand, counting down.
GTTTCTCAAAGTGATTTCCAGCAGGGCCAAGAACCAGCAGTACGGCATCATCCCGGTGAGCAAGCCAGAAGGTCCGAGTACCCGCAGAGGGGCGGTGCTTTTGGCACTCCATCTTAGTTGCGACAAGGTTGCAGGATTACGTTGCGATCCCCAGGCAGCATGGAGTCTGCGCAGGCCGAAACAAGTGCCTTTGGCTGTGAAGCGCAAGATGGAAAGACTTTGCTTTGGAGTATTCCCTGGAGTTTCAGATCCAGCTTGCGAAAAAGCAACCAACGGTTTCGATCGGAAACCCAGCTGGCGAAGAAACACTTTTGGCACATCCTTCGTGCACACATGATGCGTCCTGGCAAGAAATCGGCAGGATCCTTAGGGCAGGGCGCATGCATTGAGCTCATGCACCCTCAATGCACACCACCCATAAACCTTAAATCCCTATTTATAAAGCCTCGACCCGAAGCCTCTAGACTCTAGGGGGTGTTTTTTTGGTGCTTTTGTCCCCGAAATGTTCACGAATCTCAGGGGTTGCTGTAGTGCTGCAAGACTCTCACGCGCCGTTGTCCGGTGTGTGTTTTTTGGATTGGGGTCGAAGGTGTCGTTGTTTTGGTGTTTGAAATTCATCTTACAAGGTGTGCAGGCGTCAGGTGGTTATCCCCCTTACAGTCCCTTCGAAGTCCACCAACAGTTCTATAATTAATGAAGCACCTAAGTTGCATGGACCCGCATGGGGAACCGTGAATTTCATAGTACGAACCCTAAACACCAAACCCCAAACCCCTAAATACTAAACTATTTAAGCTTGCGTGTCGAGGCCGGGACTTCCCCACGGCCACGAATCCATTCACACGTCACCTGGCAGGGTTTAGGGTTTAGGGGGTTGAGCACTGTTGTCCTGTTTAGAGATCGGTCCACAAAGTCTTGTTCTTCCTACTCCAACGCTGGGAAACAGCGCTTTATCTGTTTGCATAAAGGGATCAAGGGCTTGAGTCAGGCTCGCATAGGGGGGGTTACGTAGGCTTTGGAGTGAGAATGGTTTAACCCGAAATCCTGTAATTTGTGATATATGTTCAGGCTTCCTGATTATAACTTTTCATCATAGCAAATGTACCCCCGAAATCTATACTGCTATACCCTTGTAGTAACTCTGACGGAACCCGTAAAAAACCCAGTATAGAACCCGCCTATCTCGGAGGGTGTTGGCTCTGGCTTTTCGACTGGGTCCGTAAGGGCTCAGGGCTTTAATGTAGAAGTTTGAAGTAAATGCCAAGAATTCTCCTTCGGGGTTCGAGCTATATGTATACTCAATATAGAAGCCTTGAACGAAGCACCAAGATTATTATCTGGGGTTCCTTCGTCGAGTTATTTCTAATTTGACATGCCTCGAGAGGCTCTTCACCATTCCGGCCCGTATATGAGGCAGACTTTCGGTACGAGAGGCTTACGGCCGTGGGTTTGCAGGGGACTATGACCGTGTCTTTTACCGCTGGTAAACTACCTAAGCTTCTAACTTCTTGCCACCTTGCTCCTGGTCCTGTGCATGAATCATGAACCTTCATGTCTGCTCTAGGACCCTACTTGGAGGGTCGGGGGACTTAGTAAGTATGTAACAAGTAGACTTGTAAGTACCCTAAAAGGGACCCTAATTGGGGTTATGGTGCTTATAAGTCTCCAAAATAACTAGTTACTAAGTCCCCCGACCCTCCAAGTAGTGGCTCCTTTCAGTATGCTTTCGGGACTTTTGTGCATGGGTCCAGGTACCCAAGTTATGTTCTCTATTCTCCTGTCATTATGTGTTGTGGCTTAAAAGTTCGCGGCATGGGGTTGCTGTAAAGTGTGGCAGCGCTAGTTCTTGCCCCTCAACCTTAAATCCCAACCCGGAATAGAACCCCAAACCATGAACCAACTAAGCCCTAAACCCTGCATGAACCCTAACCCCTAAACCCTAAATCCGAAATAGACTCCCAAATTCTCAACCCCTCCCTTCAACGGCTAGGCCGAAACGCCAAACCCCATATCCCTGAAACCAACCCCTGCGTCTTCAGAACGAAGACACCCAGGCTTTGCCTTTCTGTTCATCGAGTACACCAGAAATATCTACGACTGGTCAGACAGTTGGGAACCCGGGTGAGCAGACACTCCGTTAAAGTTTCCGTGAAGGGTTTTATAGGGTTCCATAAAGGGCTCTATGTGTACTGTTGGTTCCCGGAGTTAAGCAAGGCTACGTATTGGGGGGGATCCTGCACATGATTTAAAGTATATGGCTTGATTGATTGGGTTTTGAGTCGCCGCAGCGTTTGCCATCTTGGATACTTCAAAACCCCTTAACTAAGTAATGCAGGCGACCCTGGGTTGCAGTATCTTAGATAGCCAGTGGGAGAACTTTCAACCCTTCGGCGTTATATATTTAGCCGATCATAGATCTTGTTTGAGCCCCGGTTATTGAAGAGACAGGTATATACTTGTGTTCTGGAGCAACAGCGGTATCGTCAGTGGAGTAGGACAGCAAGGAACCGTTTAGAGGAACCACGTCCGAGGGTCTAAGGGTAATATGGGGCCTCAGGAAATACCCATGTTGTCCCTTCGGGTCACTTTTATAGATATATCAAAAGTGCCCCAAACCCCTCTTGAAAGCCAGACGTGTACCCACTTGATTAAACGTTGTTAGGCTAATGATGAACAGTGCGTTCACTGCCGCAAAGGGCTTTTCTTTTTCCACTGCTCCGGCTAATCTGAGCCGAAAGTGTCTAACTGCCACTCAAATCCGTCTTGAACTACTTGACTCGTGGCATTCATACTTTATTACTTTTTGTCTTAAAGGAACCATTATGCAATAAAAGTCTATACTCTTTCTCCCTGGTTACTTAAAAGCCCAGTTAAGGCCCTTATATTACGCTTCCAGCAGGAAGGTTGTACCGAAAACTTCACACGTTCTTATGGCCCGGTTTTTTGCCCACAGGATCTTCTGTTTGCTCTTATCGTACACTTGTGAACTCAAAAAATTCATCGCTTTGCGTAACTTCGCTATGCTCAACATTTAGTCTGTCCTTTCCTTGGGTTATTGTCCTAAGCACAGGTCCTAGTAGCACGTGTACCTGTATTATCTCTGAAGCTCCCACATCGATCGCCGGATTTTCTGTGAGGCAACCCTCCGTCAAGCGAGAGCAAGATCATTACCATCCACATCCTCAAGGCCTTTCATATAGAGGGTATACACATCTAGCTAAACCCTGATTCAAAAACGCATATCCCCCCCCCAAAAAAAAATCTGGAACCCTAAACCATTTGCCGGGGCCGGAACTCTAACCCCTTGAACCGTTCCCCTAAGGGTCCAAGTACCCAAATAGTAGGGCTTCAAGCTCCAAAAACCACTCAGGGTATGGATTTTGGGCTCTAAAACCCTACTATTTGGGTACCTGGACCCTCTGGGTTCCAAGACATGTACTTAGGGTTTCGGCTGATTGGGGTTTCGTTTTGGGGTTCCGGGTTGTGGGTTTCAAAGTTCATGGTTTATTGATGTTTAGTGTTATGGGGGTTATGGTTGAGGGATCTAGGGTTTATAAAGGGTCTGAGGTTAAGGGTTTAGGGTTCAGGATTTTTTGATGTACGGGTCTGGGGAATCTCAGGAAATAGTTGAATGCCTGGGTCTGCACTATGAGCCAAGGCACTCAGTACGGAATAAAAGGATATGTGCAAGAACCATGGTTTTTGAAACACGCAGAAATTGTAAGTAAGTATTCAGGGCAGTCTGTGACCGTTACTTTGGTCTTTGAACCCCAGGCCAATTGCTTAGAAACCGCCCCAGTCCTTTCGCTGCCTGACACGGCGCTGAGACCTCCCCTTTCATCCGGAAAGTGCTTCGGAAACTCTGATCCTTGAAACAAAAACCCTGAACGCTAGCCGAAGATGTCAACAACCCTCACGACGAAGCACATGCGGAGCCAAAAAGCAACCTAAGCCTCTAAAGGGTGTAGAACTTAAGCAGGTGCAGCTTGACCGTTGTCCCTAAAACATCACAGCGGAAGTGTCCAAGCAGTTTGAGGGTATGGGTATTAGAGATAATTAGAGTTTACCAGTTCCAACACGAAGATTGACAAGTGTTACAGGGTGTAGGGTTGATGGAATGCAGTATATTGCAAGGCTATTGACCATCAAGGCCAGATTCTTCCCTAAACCCCTATAAACCCTAAACCGCTTAACCCTAAACCCCTAAACCCCGAAACCCTAAAGCAGATTCTTCATGGCTTCTCCATCGAGCTTAGGCTGAGCAACCTTGAACAGTGTTGGCGCAGGATCGCCCGCAGAGGGCTGAAGGTTTCGAGGTGTAGGGTTCAAGGATTTACTGTAAAGGCCTTAATAGTTAGATGCTGAAATATGCATTCACATGGCAGATTCTGTAAAGCTTGTTGAGCTCTTGATTTATTGCACTGAAAGATGTGCTCGAAGGCAAAGCTAGGAGAGGCTCACATGTGATTTGTAAAGTGNTGCTGAAATATGCATTCACATGGCAGATTCTGTAAAGCTTGTTGAGCTCTTGATTTATTGCACTGAAAGATGTGCTCGAAGGCAAAGCTAGGAGAGGCTCACATGTGATTTGTAAAGTGTACACAAGATCACGTAACCAGCCAAACATTCCACAGCATTGCAGGTTCGCTTCGAGTAAAACAGCTTTTGACGATCGCGTCTCATGGTTGTTGGCGCCTGCCTTTTGCAGGCATAAGACCTTCGATCTGAGATCTTACCGTTTGCANATTCCACAGCATTGCAGGTTCGCTTCGAGTAAAACAGCTTTTGACGATCGCGTCTCATGGTTGTTGGCGCCTGCCTTTTGCAGGCATAAGACCTTCGATCTGAGATCTTACCGTTTGCATTAGAATAGGGTTTGGGGGTTCCTTATTAATTACATTTATAGTATAATATACCCCTAAACCCCAGGGTTCAAGGGTTTAGACATTCTCCCTTGGGTTCATGTACCCAAATATTATATACTTTGGTAGTTTCTATATAGGTACTTTAGGGTCAAAGTATACTCATCGGGATACATGGACCCTTAGGGTTTTTCACCTTCACTCGATGTCCCCAGGAAGCTGGACAGGTGATAGTGTGACGTCTCTGAGCTCTATCATTATACCCCCATCATGGGTCAGGGATCAGCCTACCAAAACCTCCTCTTTGCAGGGTCCTATAACTTCCATGTTAGGGCTTTCATTAGGACCTCTTACCCTACCCGTTTTCTATATAACAGATCCCAGCCACATAACTCGGTACCCTAAACACAGGGGTAGGATATGACTCTCTAGGTAAACCCTACCCCTACTGGACCCTATAAACCCTAACCCCTAAAACCCTGTTTCCCTTCCCTAAAGCCCTAAACCCCTAAACCCAAAAAACCCCACAAACCCCTCAAGCACTTAAACCCTCCTGACCAGGGCAGCACATAAACCCTCCCAACCCCTTATAAATCCCTTAAAGGAACCCTTAAAGATCCCGTAAAGGAGCCCTATAGGTCCCTATAGATCCCTTTAAAGCAAACCCCTGGACCAGGGCAGCACCTTGGAGCTGGACAACGAGAGCTCCGAGGAGTGGATCCGCGTCTATGCCGACACCAGCCTGTTCTCCAATGCCGCTTGGCTCTGAAACCCTACTTGGAGGGTCGGCGGACTTAGTCAGTAGGTAATAAGTCGACTTCTAAGTACCCTAACAGGGATCCTAATTGGGTTAGGGTATTTATAAAATAACTACTTACAAAGTCCCCCGACCCTCCAAGTAAGGGTCCCAAGGAACCAATAAGCAGATATTTGGGTTTATGATAGTGGTCTTGTAGGTTGTTGTTTCGGAGAGTGTATGATTATTGGGCACTTGGACCCTTAGGGAAAGGCTGCGTGCTACAGGGATTCAGGGCGGGTTTTTGTGGGTTCAGACCCTGGCGCTGACAGGGGTTCCTTTGAGGGTTTCTTTAAGGGTTCCTTTACGGGACCTACAAGGGTTGCCTTCAGGGTTCTTTCCCTTTAGGGTTCCTTCAAGGGATATGGTAATGGTGCCTGTTCTGCAACGCCGGTTGCGCAAAAGGCATCCTTTCCATTATGAGTACTGCGAATACTATAAGTTCTACTTGACAAAGGGGTTCGAGGGGTTTGAGGGCAAAGAGAACCCTAAGGGTCCAATGACCTAATTATCATATACTCTCCAAAATAGTAACCTACATAACTACGATCCTAAACCTAAGTAACTAACTATTGGGTCCTTTGGACCCTTAGGAGAAGGGTTTAGAGATTCGGAATTTAGTTGGGGTTCAGGCTTAGGCCGGTTCTCTGAAGCTTAGGAGGCTTTAGGATTCCGGGATTTCGGGCCTTGTAGGTTTTAGGGCTTTAAGGGTTTAGGGTTTTTAGGGTTTTTAGGGTTTAGTGTTTTTAGGGTTTAGGGTTTAGGGTTTTCAGGTTTAGGGTTTTTAGGGCTTTACTGTTTAGCGTTCAGGGATTCTTTGTTTTAGGCGTTGAGGTTGCTTATGCTACGGAAAGTAGCAGCAGACCAATGCAGAGCGTCTGCTTGGTTCAAAAGGCTGTAATATAGGGGCCTTAAATTCAATACTACTTTGGGCAACCCCCCATATAGTATAGCGGGCCCCAAAACCCTATTCTAATTATTAAGGCCCCTATAGTAAGAGGCTTAGGCAGGCTCTTACCCACAAGGTGCTTGATGGTGCTTGGGTTTAGGATAGTAGCAATTCCATAGTCAGGGGCAGTCCTCAATCCTAAACCCTGAGCCCTAAACCTTTATTCAGGGGCAGTATAGGGTGACCTAGTAGTAGAGTAGGTAACCTATAACCTTTTTGGGGTAGTATCATCCCTATATATTCCTTATATTATTATGAAAAAGGTTAACCTTTGGTTCCCCATGATACCCGACAAGTAGGGTGTTGAACCCGAAGATTCAACATTGCAGTCGACTGAAAGGCCGAAAGGCCTGGAGCCTCCAAAGTCGTTCTTTTCTGGGTATCCCTAAGGGTCCATGTACCAATGTAGTATATACTTAGGCCTTAAAGTACCTATAGCCCTAAACCCTAAACCCTAAGATAGGCTTTAAGGCTTAAGTATACACTTTGTAGGTACAAGGAGCCTCTGGGGGTAAAGTACCTATCTGAAAACAGGATCAGCTTATACCCGACAAGGGCAGAAGCATTGCAGGGCTTACATTTTAGGGTTTAGGGTTTAGGTGTTTGCAGACTTTGTTGGACATCCTTGGACCAGTATGAATTCACGACAAGCAACGCACGACACCTGTTACCATCGAGGGTCTACAGAATCACCTCAACAAACACAACACCAACAACCCAAACATCCGAAATCCCACTTGGAGGTTCACGTGGTTTAGTAAGTCAGATCATACGGACCTTAAAGTGCATGATAAGCAAATATAAAGATACAGGTAACTTATTCGTATTCCTAGCTACTAAGGCCCATGAGGAATCAAAGTAACCGCCCTCAGCAAATCACATCCAAAGCCCATTTTAAGCCCTAAATCCAAAGCCCCGCATCCTAGAGCTCAAGATTTTAACGTTCCGAGGTCGTCTGTCTCTTTTGGGATCGCTTCGCGCCGGGCACAGCTGGAGGAGCATGGCCAGGAGCTCATACAGGAGTTTCCGAAAATAGGGGGGGTGCCTAGGTTAATGTAGGAGCCTGATTAAAACAACCCTGGGCCTGTAACCCCAAAATAGTAGGGTTCATATAAGGAACCTTATCAAAGGCTCAAGTTTTCTTAATCAGGTTCCGACATTACAGGAGATGTGCCGGTTTACTTGGAGGGTCGGGTTTCCTTAACCTACGAAGCCCATCGACGAATTTTTGTGTGGTTCAATGTAGGTTGAGAGAGAGTGTTCAAGCGTTCTACAGAATTGCGAGAAGGGTTTGTAGAGCTTGCAGGAACGCTGCTAGTAGCTATCTTACTGACTTTCTAAGCATCATAACCCCTTATGACTTTACCCATGCCTTTAGGCCAGAGTTTAGGGGATTCGCAGCTGTTCTTACAACCTCAAGATCGAAGAGGCTCCGAGCTGGGCTTCTCTAGTTTTAGTGTTGGCTTAAGGGCTAAGGGCTTACCTAACCCGGAATAACTTGCCCTTTTCAGGACTTGTACAAGGAAATCATATTAAGGAGCCCTAACATGGTAGGTTTCTGAATTTTCTTAGGGTCCAGGTAGGGCCAGGTACCGCCACCCATTCACAGCAGAGTATGTACGGTGTTCCAAAGCTTAGTAGCTGAGCAGGTAACCGTCAACCTTTGGGGGTTGACATACTCCCAGACCCCCGGGAGGATCTAGAAAGTAGATCCCCTAGTTTGGGGTCCCATACTACTAAGGGTACTTTATAGGAACCCCCATTAAGGGATCTACTTTTTGGATCCTCCCGGGGGTCTGGGCTTGGAGGGTCGGGGGACTTAGTAACTAGTTATTCTGGAAACTTATAAGTACCATAACCCCAATTAGGGTCCCTTTTAGGGTACTTATACGTCTACTTATTACCTATTTACTAAGTCCCCCGACCCTCCAAGTAATCCTACCATACTCGAAAAGGTTTCCCTAAACCCAAAAAACCCTCAATCCTAAGCCCTACCATCATTGAAAAGGTTTGCCTTTTTAACAATCTTAAGGGTACTCAGCCCCTAAGATTGCGCCATGCGCGCATATATATATATATATAGTATACATATATATATATATATATGTATGTATACTATATACGATATACGATATACTATATACATATACATATACATATACATATACATATATATAGTATGTCTCGGGAGGACCAACCAGTCCCAAAGGTCGAATTAAGGGTTTAGGGCTCTAGGGTTTGGGGTTTGGGCTGGGTTTTTCTGGTACTAGGGCTCTTGAGGTTCAGGGCTTCTGTTAGGGTTTAGGGTTTAGGGTTTAAGCTGTCAGGGTGAGGGACTTCTTGACTTTACCTTGGCCTGTTTCTGACAAATTCAGTCAGCCAGTAGCAATGTGCGATTACCTTAAGGGTCCATGTACCCATATAGTATACTTTGGCCTTAGAATAATCCCTATTTGGTACTTCAGGCCAAAGTATGTACGAATTTGGTGTACACAGCATTGGGATCTAAATAGGTGTCATTCACGGGTGCTAGGCTTTCAGGGATGTGTAAGTGGTTTGTAAGTTTCTTCAAACCCTAAACTGAACTCTGAACGCTCGATGCTGCCCCCCACTCTGTAACAGTTGGATAAACACTTTAGTATGGAAATATACAGCCCTGAACCTGACACCCCCCCTAATACAGACTGTTACAGGGTGGGGGCAGTGCCCGACCTAAACCCTAAAAACCCAGACCTTCCAAAATCCCTTGATTAAGGAATATACCTTAAATCATATTGGGGATCCTATTAGGATTTACCAACAGGCCCCAAAGTAGTTCCTTTTTGGGATTACCTTATAGAATTCTAAATATGAACTCCTAAAAGGAACTACTTTGGGGCCTTTGGGTAGGGTATATTCCTTGATTAAGGGATTTTGGAAGGTCTGGGGCAGAAGTCTCAGGCCCTCCCGGTCGAGATCTGCTTAAACAAAAGCCATCAGCACGTCCACCTCTACGAGGAGAACCATGGGGGAACGCACTCCTGCAACCTCGGTTGCTGTGGAAGTACGAGTTCCTCTGCTGCTTCTTGGGATGCCTATCCGGCACAGATCTGTGGGCCTGACACAGGAGATTGACGATATCTCCAGGCTTCGCCACAACTATAGCAGCTGGTCGGTCAGGTCATCCAAGGCGCTATCTGCAGCCCTGCGTCACGACAACAATCTCAAGATTGNATCTCCAGGCTTCGCCACAACTATAGCAGCTGGTCGGTCAGGTCATCCAAGGCGCTATCTGCAGCCCTGCGTCACGACAACAATCTCAAGATTGGACGCTATATGGAAGCGACCTTGGAAGACTTCCAGGCCCACACGCGACTGAGGCCCTTCGACTGGCACCCGAGGAAGTTCTTCGCCTTCCTCATGGCCAACTCAAAGGGCCGGTTCTCTTTGTGGGTCGCTCCTAAGGCTTTGGTCTTCGATCGTTTCTTCGATTGGGACTTCGACACAAGCCACAGCAACATGGGAGTTTCCGAAAATTAGGGGTACCTTATTTTGGGGTCCCTATAGTAAGGATCCTACTATTTAGGGTACTATATTAGTGTCCCCTATTTTCGGAAATTCCCACATGAGAAGGTAGTCATGTTGTCGATTAGGGTTCAAGGTTTAGGGTTTACGACATAGCCCTGGTTGGGATGCCTTTCTGGGTTCTGATCGTTGTACCTGTTGCCCACTTCCCGAGTAAAGGGACCCAACTACAGGTCATCCACAGGTGTGGTGAACGATGACACGGGCTGCATCACGCACCTCGCCTATGACTTCCTGTCTCCGGATCCATGGGGGGCTCTTAGGGTTTAGGATTTCGGGGGCTTTCAGGGTTTTGGGTTTATGAAAGATGAGCGCTGCGGTTTAGTGCTGTGTAAATTGTGAATACGTGGAGGTTCAAGGGTAGTTATCCGGGGTTATAAGTAGGAGAACTATAGTTATAACCCATATTGGGGGGCTTATAACCCCACTTATAACTACCCATGAACCTCCAAGTAGGCCCTAAACCCAAAACCCTTATAGAATCCCTATAGATCCCTTTAAAGGGACCCTTAAAGGAAGCAGGGTTTAGGGCCAGATAGTGAGCTGGAGTTCCTTCAGGTGAATCCTGGGGTACCTTTCAAGGGGTTCCTTTAAGGGGTCTATAGGGGGTTCAGGGTTAGGGTTTAGCGTTTAGGGTTGATGATATAAATTGCTCCTGTTAATTTTACACAGAGTTTCTGTATGGCTACTGTCATAGGGGTATAAGGATTCTATAAGGGTTTGTCCTTAGGGTTCCTTTAAAGGGAGCTATAAGGGACCCTTAGGGGGGGTAGGGGGTAGGCGGCCTTAATGCCCATAAAAAGGACCTAATAAGGCCTATTTAAGGAAGTATAGTCCCCTACCCCCTCCCCCCTACCCCCCCTAAGGGTCCCTATGATGATAGTTTTACACTGAGAGTTTCAGTATGGCTACTGGGCTGTTAGGTTTATACTTGGAGTTCCTGCATGGCTACTGGCTGCACTTTTGGTGTTTCTGCTCGATACCAGAAACCGCTTCCGTATGGAAGATGTCTTCAGTCATTCCAAAGCGGAAACTTTACAGTGACAATGCACAAATCATCACTCAGAAAACCCAGCGCGTGAAAGATCAGGGGCCTTCAGGATTCAATTTTGTTCCTGTACATCATTGGGACCCTTAGGGGGGTAGGGGGAGGGGGGGGGTAGGGGGCCTTAATGCAACGCCTGGATTTTCTGTATAGGTCTCAAGCAAGCTATGATTCCTAAAACTGTGGCCTTACGATTTAGTATTGGGGTATGCCACTGTGTATCAGTTTGTATAACGAGATGATTTCCTGCATATTTACACCTCTGTGTTGCTATCGTCTTAGGGTTCCATCGAAGCCTTAAATCTTGCCATGCCCTTGACAAACTGTTACTTCTAGTCATGGTCCGCCCACTCTCAAAACCATCGCCCATATGACCATATGCCATAAAAATATATATATATATATATATATATATATATACACATCTGTATATGTGCACTTACCAATATTCTTTCAGTATTCTGACGGAGCCTGCCATGCAAACGTCATAAGACCGACACCTTTGACGTCCAAGCCCCCCTGACCGACCCTGCAGCCAAGGTTTAGGGTTTAGGGTGTAAACCTCCCCCTCCACGAGACGATGAAGTTTCACTCAATTCAAGTCAGGTTCCCCCAAACACTGGTTAAATAACAGCAGCCCTGCGAGGCCTAATCAAGCAGCACCCCAAAACGACTTAATTAGAAGGTTCAGCACGCTAGGTTTTGGGGTTTATGGTGCAGCATGGTAAACTTATAGACCCGAAACCCAATATCAGGTCTCACCTGACGGATTTTGGCATCTTCATGGACGGCCGCGTCTTCAACGGCTATGGCCTGGTAGAAGCAGCACAAGAGTGGGAACGAGAGGCCCAGGGACACCGGATTCTGCATACGGTATGGACGATACCTTAAGCGGTAGGGCCGGTAGGGTTTCTGTGCGCATGAAGGGTTTAGCTGTTGGTTATACACTTATCAGAAATGTAGCTGCGCACGTTCTTACTGGCTGCGGGTATGTACTGGGTTGCTCAAACTGGCAGAGGGGTCGGCTGCGGAGTTTCACGTGTTCCTGCCCTGCCGATTCAGGGTTGCGTTCGGGATTTAGCACTCAAATCAACGGCATGTCAGAATCCTCTATAGTCGCCTGCACTGCACTAGCGATTTTTTCTGTACTATACCGTGCCGTCGTGTGTCCCGATGCCTTTTCTGCCGGTGCTGAGCCATATGTACATTTACACATGTAAAAAACAAAGGAGTGCACATAAAGAAGTCATACATGTGTGACTATGTATATGTATATGCATACACACACATTCACACATGCGATCTTCACGATTCACAAGCCACCCCTTTCAAAATCATTAATGTAGGTGATCTAGCATGTCATCTGTTGAGACCCTCAAAGCAAGGAGGTCATGGCTCACTTAAACTCCCCGCTACCCTAGCCCCCAAACCCATTCTGACAACTACGGTGGAAATAAAGCAGGCCTTGAATAAAGCAAAGGACGAGCTAATCTGCGAGGTGCAGAGTTTAGGACTTCAAGACTTTCGAACTTCTGTTTCCTAGGCTAAGCACGTATCCTGAAACCCTTAACCCTTAACCCTGCCCCTGAGCCCTACATCGTCAAGAGCCCGAACCCTAAACCTTGCGTCCTTAATGGCAACCCTTATATAACCCTTACCCCAAACCCTACCCCGTTATGAGCCTTACTCTTATAGTGCAGCCTACATCTTTAAGAAACCCTAAACCCTAAACCCTAACCATCGGCTCATCCTGGTCAGGAATTCTAGCTGTATCTGCAGTTCGAAAAGAGCCCCTAAAAATAAAAATAAAAAACGGAGGTGTGGGTTTCCAACTGTGTGGGCTGCGGGGGCGAAAGCAACCTCACCGTGGTGGCCGTCCGGGAGCCCGGGAGATCCGTAGTTGCTGAGTTTAGGGTTTAGGGTTGAGGGTTAATCCTTAGTTGCTGAGTTAATAAGCCCCCCAAAATCTACATTTTAGTTTTATAGTGGTGATATTATCCCCAAAAGTGTGCACTTTTAGTCCTATAGTGGGTGATATTATCCCAAAAAAAAGTGTAAAGTGTATCCACTCAGCCACTAAGGATCAGTCCTAAATAAACACGCTGGGTTTAGCGGGTCTAGGGTCTTCGGGTTTAGAATTCGATAGGGATAGAAGTCCTACTATAGGGTTCTATAAGGGTTCCTTTAAAGGGGAGGGTTTAGGGTTTAGGGTTTAGGGGTTTTAGGGGCTTAGGGTTTTTGGGTTTTAGGATTTAGGACTAGGACTTCGGGTCTTGGGTTGAGTGTAGGGGTTCAGGCTTAATGTATCCCATAGAAAACACCGTAGAGTGAAGCCCAGCATGGTAGGGATATCCCTGTAAGTTGCTCATGCCTATGCTATTGCTGGGGGGGGTCCCTACTCGAAATCGGTTTCGGCATTGGTTGTAGCTTGAAAGGTTTAGGGTGCACTGTTTGGTTGCCCTAAGGGTCCATGTACCCATGCAGCATAGACTTTGGGCCCAATGTACCTATATAGGGAGTACTTTAAGGCCAATGTATATACTATGTGAGTACATGGTCCCCTGGGGTTGCTTAGGATTTAGGTTAAAGGGTTTGGAGGATCCTGGGTTCGAGGGCTTGTGGTTTTGGAGGGCATTTTTGAGAGCTGGTCTTCGGGATACTCAGCTTTTGAGGGTTTCTTGTTCAGTGTTCAGGGTTCTGCAAGAGGGCTTCAATGTTTTTGCTGTTTTGGTTTTTTGCTATACTTTTTGGGGGATAGTAACACCCACTATAAAACTAAAAGTGTACACTCTTTGGGGGCTTATGAACTCAGCAACTAAGATACTAATGGCTGTCCAAGGTCTTAATTCTTAGGCTTGGTGGTCTCCCGGCTTTGGGTCTAGGTTCTACGGTTGCTCACTGATACTTCTTGCGGCGGGGTTGAGGTTTTAGGCCGGATGGGTTGTTGAAAGCGTTTAAATGTCAAGGGCCATGTTTATTCGTATTGTTTTGGGCGAATGCGTAAAAACTTGTTTAGGTTCTCACTGTTGAGAGAATTATAGGATTGGATTTACGTCTTGGGGATAAGATTCGCCGGTTCATGGTCACCTGTCTTGCTTTTGCCTGAAACAGTTCCGAGAGTGAGAGTACAAATCCCAGAAAACTTACCCTAAGGGTCCATGTACCCAAATAGCATATACTTTGGGCCCAATGTACCTATATAGGGAGTACTTTAAGGCCAATGTATATACTATATGGGTACATGGACCCTTAGGGATTGCTGACACAGACCTTCCTTAATTCGTACTGACCCCAACCAAAACCCGGACGCCCAAACTTCCAGCTTTGGAGCTCGTGCGACAGAAAAGGCCCTCAAAAAAAAACTTCCAGCAGTTTGTGTCGTGCCTGGCTTGCATCGCTCGCGACATCTTAGTAACTGAGTAGGTAACCTTTAACCGTAACCTTCCAAGGCACTCAGCCGCTAAGACATCAGGGTGACCTCGCATTGCATTGACGCCATGTTACCTTGGAAGCGAACGCTGGACGGAATAATCGTCTCCACTGACCGCCCGCGGTAAAATGACGACACTATGGCGCCGCGGGAAAATGACGACATTATGGGCGCGACAGATCGCGAGCTTGAATTCTGGCAATGCACCATGGAAGCTGCCCATTCTTGCGCCGAGCCGCTACTGCTGAAGATGCATAGTGGGACAGTCAAAGCTTCGATGTAGAAGTGTTGTTTGGTTGTGGCCGGATGTTTTGTGGTTGGCCGCTTGATACGGTCGCCAAATTGGCAGACGCTAATATCAGGTTTGGCATACAGAGACCCAATAGCCGTGAGCGTTGTCAATATTCAGATATAGAATACTATATATATATATATGTATGTATATATGTATGTATGTATGTATAAATAAATATATATATATATATATATATATATTTATTTATTTATTTATGTATTTATTTATTTGTTAATACCCCACCCCACCCTCGAGTCTGTATAATTCGGAAGTTACGACGTACTGTTAAAGCTAATGCAGCCAAAACATCTAGAGTCTCAAGTCTGGAGTTATACAGGGCTTTGGAGTACCATACTTTAATACTTTTTTCTTAAAGGAACCATAATGCAATAAAAGTTTATACTTTTTGCTCCCTGGTTACTTAAAAGCCCAGTATAAACATCTAGAGCCGACAGTCTAGAATTAACATGACTCTGTGAAAGCTAGAGCAGCCAAAGCATCTAGAGTTGTAAGTCTAGAATTAGGATCTACTCTGCTGAAGCTAGAGTAGCCAAACCATCTAGAGTGCTAAGTTAAGTCGAGAGTCTAGAGTCAAGACCAACTCCGTCAAAGCTAGAGCAACTAAAGCAGCTAAGCGATTTTTCGGCGATTTCGATTTTTTCTGCGATCTTGGGGCGATATATTTCTATTTTTTTGATTTCTGGCGGGGAGAAGGGTGCGCACAGAGAGATCCGGGTGCCAAGTGTAGAGGCTCTAATAGTAGGACATAGCAGCATTAGATGATATAGTGTGGATACTATGACCAGCTATTCAGCCCCTAGCCATACTTAGAGAAATCTTCGCTCATGGTTGTTTGTATTCTGGGATGAGGACCCAAAATTCCCCTGACGAATGAATCCTGCCCCCTTAACAGGGATAGCTATGGGCCCTGGAAGGCTTGATCACGCCTGGACCCTAAATGCCCTCATAGGGCTTTGCTGAAGGTTTATAAGGCTTGGTTGCGGGACTATGAGTTAACGAAGCTGTTAATGTATACCCTTACCAATACACCCCGTTCCTTAAGGGCCGTCCTGCTGGGATCCCTCTTATATACTCCATGTCGGGGAACAGGGGAGGTTTAGGGTTTAGGTGTTGACCTGACCTATAATGCTAGATGATTGTTGCGCTGCAGGGACACATAGGCCACATAGGCCCAAAGGCTTTACATATAGCATGGTACTTAGATGCTAGACCTTAAAACCTGAACCCTAAACCCCTAAACCCTAAACCTAAACTCTAAACCCAACTTAGGCTCAAGAGCCTGGGTCGTAAAACCTTCTACCCTTAGGGGCGTACTCCGTTCCTCCAAAACCTTGTGCAATATTAAGTTTGTGTGTTCAGGGCTTTGGGTTTGGCGGAAATGCCCAGGTGTTGGGAATGCTGCTGTTCGCACTGATCTTGCTTATCCTGCTCACCTACACGCTGGATGAGCTGTGGGCCGAGAGAGTATGGGCTTAGGGTCGTTTGGGGTTTAGGGGTATGTGCGGTTGGGGTGTAAGGCTTTAGGGTTATGGTTGGCGGTGGAATATGATCGTCCGTAGCTATTGAGACGATCGATTTCGATTTCAACAATCTGCCAGTACTACTAGTACTACTCGTGCTTATACTAGTCATGCAGAGTACTGGTCCTACTACTAGTACTAGTACGAGTACTAGTAGTATTGGTGCTACTACATTTACCTCCTGCTGCGGCTTCTGATACTGCGCGACTGCAGCACTGCTCCCTTTTTTCTCACAGTATCACACCTGCTACTGTAGTACTACCACCACTACCACGGCCAGAGCCACTGACACTGCCACTACCACTACCACCGCCACGACCATTACCACTGCCACTGCTTCACTACAACTACCACTATGGCTACCACTATCACGACGACTACGACGACGACCACCACGACCACGACCACGACCACGACGACTTTTCCTTGCTATCGGTGCAAGGTTGCTTGAGGCTAGAGTTTTCAATCAAGGTGCTTGGTGTTCTTTCCAACCATGCAGAGCCCCCGAAACCCTCAATCCCTAAAACCCTGAACCTCCAAACCCCAACCCCGGTGCTCAAACAGCCTTCAAGCTCTACGCATCATGAATATCGGTTGCAAAAAACCCTAAACCCTAAACCCTAAACCTCCATCCTAACACCTAAGGCCTAAGGCTCTAAGGCCCGGCAACCATAAACCCAGAAGCCAAACGCCATCCTAAGATCAAGACATACCCGCACCCCCTAAGACTCCATGTGCCCATATAGTAGGTACTTAGGCCTTAAGGGGGTCCCCATATGGGTACTTCAAGGCCTAAGTACCTACTATATGGCTACATGGAGCCTTTGGGACCCTACAGAACCTATCTCTGTAAGTCTCCTTATTATGATTTCCTTATGTAAGTCCCTGAAAAAAGTGGATTTTAGGCTATAGCCCTTAAATCAGTCGACGCAACCTTGGGTTTTACGCCACACCCGCAAATGCCGAAGATCCGAAATCTAAACGTCCAACTAGTAGCCCTAAGGGTCCATGTACTCATATAGTATATACATTGGCCTTAAAGTACTCCCTCTATAGATACATTGGGCCCAAAGTATACACTCTTTGGGTTCATGGACCCTTAGGGTAGGTGCTTTGGACCCCAGGGTTACAGCCTTTCGCCGTGAAGCTCTGTGTGGATCATCCCAAGAAGCCACGCACCCGAAACCCGAACGGCCAAAGTCTCAATCGGTTGAGGCCCTAGACTAGGCAAGCTGCGTCCCGAAGCCTGCTGCTAGGAGAGTTCAAAGTGAGTATCTTCCTATGGAGATAGACCAAAGGCATTCCGCGGCAATTTGCAACTTTCACCATAAACGGCCTCACACGAGCACTGGATTTGCTGCAAGCATCATGACTTTGTTATCGGCATTCCGTGAAGCTGGTGACGACTTGTTCGAGGCTACCGCTGAGTAGTATTTGCCTGCTTACTAACTCCCCTGAGCCTCCATTTCGAGGGTCGGGGGGCGCAGTCAGTAGGTAATAAGTAGACTTATAAGTACCCTAAAAGGGATCCTTATTTGGGGATGTAGTACTTCTAAGTCTTCAAAATAGCTACTTACTAAGTCCCCATAAACCCTAAACCCTAAGCCCTAATTAAGCTCCAAACCCTAAACCCCAAGCATAAGTCTACATAACAACTGCTTCCGAAGTTCCCCCGACCCACGCACCAAGCTGAGCCTCCAAGTACATCCCAGAAAGTCAGCCAATTCAGCCTTCACCTCTCGAGCCCTGTGTTCATATTTATATGGGAGTTTCCGAAAATAGGGGACCCTAATATAGTACCCTAAATGGTAGGATCCTATTATAAGGACCCCAAAATAAGGTACCCCTAGTTTTCGGAAACTCCCATATGTGGGTTTTTAGGGATCAGGGATTTAGGGTGTAGGGTTCATATAAGCTCCTTTGAGGTCGATGCGGACGCAGCTATCCCAAAACAAGGCTCGTGCTTGTTGTTGGTCGGCGATGCTCGGGGGCTGGCTATGGGGCATCTTCTACAACAGGGCTTTGGTCTAAGGATTCAGGATTTGAGTTTAGGTTTCTAAGGGTTTAACATGAGGGCGTAGTTTTAAACGGATGAGGGTTTAGCATGTGAGGGTTTACGGTACCAAGTCGGCTGCTGACGCATGTCAGTAAATTTGCTTCGTAGCTGTTGCCATAGACAGTACCAACTCTTATCAGGAACTTCTACAGTTTCGCAAGTACCCGCCCGTAAGGGTAACCTACTATGTAGAACCCTAGTATATGGCACCCTATCGTACCCTGCAACGACTACCATAAGGTTCTATAGTAGGGTCCCTTTTAAAGGTATGTTTTTTAGGTAATTCTGGGTTTCTCGACCAGCACCAGCCCAGATGCATCCTACTTGGAGGTTTGCCTGAGTTGTAGTTTGGTTTTAAATGTCTGGCTTCAATATGAAGATTTGTGTAATACAGGGGCCTAGATAATTACCAATGCTATTTTGTGGGTTCCTTATTCTAGTTATAGTATAATGGGCCCCAAAACCCTATTCTAATTGTTAAGGCCCCTATATTATAGTATTCTGGTTGCCCGGCTCCTCGTGCAGCTCTCTGCTTCTTTCTGCCAGGTGAAGTCTCGCTACTACTTTGATGGCAATGGCATCACCACGCGGGAAACTCAGCTCCCTGGTGCTTAGTAGGGAATGGGGGAATGGATCCCTACAGTAGTCCCTATATAATCCCCAATAATAGTCCCCAATATTCATTCGCCCATTCCCTACTAAGAACCAGACAGTCAGATCAGGGTTTGGGATTTAGGTTGCTTGCACTCTAACCCTAAGGCTCGATGTACTTATTATAGAGGAAACAACCTACGACTTCACGTCCCTAATTATGTAGGACCCCCTTGAAGGCTTGAGTAAATACTATGTTGGTACATCGAACCTCAAGCCACGGCTCTTGGTTACTTTTGTTTTTTTGCTGCACTGGGTTACGGTGTCATATACAAAGGGATCCCCGGAAACTATGTTTATGCTTACCACCTCAACCCTCAACCCGATAACCCTATAGAACCCTAAACCCTATAGAACCCTAAGCCATAAACCCTAAGTGGATTCGAGAATCCTAACTTCAACTCCTCAGAGCAGGTTCGGTCTTTAACCGATCTTCACCTGAAGAGGGCTTGTGAAAAAGAAGCCCTACTCCTAGTAGTAGAGTAGGTAGCCTTTAACCTTGTTGGGGTAGTATAACCCCTATATAATCCTTATATTATGAAAAAGGTTAACCTTCGGTTCCCCATGATACCCGACAAGTAGGTACTGGCGCTGGGCCCATGTGGCCCATGTGGTTGAAGCTTGGTTGTCCTCATAATGTCGGCTTCTTTTCAGAACCTTTCAGCTGTTCTTAGGGGTACTTAGAAATAACTTTTAGTCTTTGGTTCCTTTAGTCCCTAAGAAACAGCTGAAATTATAATTTTTGCTAGGGGTCTAAGTTCAGTAGAGTTTCAGCTGCTATTCCGGGAAAATAAGGAACAAAGACATAGTAGCAGTCTGGTGCCTTACCAACAAGGTTTCTTCAGCTTGCAGATCATGCCGGAGCAGCGGGACATAGGTAACACTCAGACTTGACTTGTCCTGTGCAGCATGTCATGTCATCTTCTCTATAGAACCCGACAGCTTACCGTAGACTTTAGCTGTTGTTCTTCGGGGAAAGCTGGGCAAGTAAACCCGGAGCCCTGAGCTTTGTAGCGCAAACCCCGGACCTAGATCCTAAGACAAAACACCCCGCTCCGGTGCTGCGGAGTATATCAAGGATGTGGCCTGCCCCCAAGAGAGGCCCAGGCTCGCACCTTGACCAAACGAGTAGTAACGAACGCGAGTCCACGACGTTCGCGAAGGTCCCACATGTTCGCCACGGCACTCCCACAACAAGGCGACATCATGAACGAGAGAGCTGGGGTCGCTGCATCCAGATGTTTATGTCCATGAAGTACATTTCGCTCGTCCGTCTCCTTCGGCAAGACGGCTTTCTCCTTATCTGGATCAACAAATCGTGTATCCACTGCGGCCAGGTACACTGACAAAGCTCGCTTGCATTCTACACGTAGGTTCCTAAACTTCTAAACCCCTCACTCAAGTTTTTTGCACCCTAAACCCTTGCATCCCGACTAGCATGGCCTGAAGCCATACAATCATCGAGCCTTGGGCCCTCTTGTTTTTTCAATTAACGTAGGAACCTGATTAAGAAACCCTGGGCCTATAACCCCAAAATAGTAAGATTCATATAAGGAACCCTGACAACGGACGGCCCAAGGTTTCTTAATCAGGTTCCTACATTACAGTAAATCCCATAAAGTTGGAAACCGGATGAAGGCCAAATAGTGCTGGGATTACCTATATATTCCTCTTAAGGATTGAGGCTACTGGGTTTCCAACTTTTAAGCTTCTACTATAACCTCGGACCTTCCCCAACCCTATGTAACCCCGACCACTAAACCCCAAACCCTATAAGCCCTAAACCCTGAACTTGTTTTAGGGTTTGAGGGTTGACAAACGAGGCCGTTGAGCATCGATGATCCCATCGCCTACAAGTTTGCAGAAGGCTCGCTGCCCCGAAAACTCAATGTTTAGGGTTCTTTTAGGGGCTTTGAGTGTAGGGCTCCTTTAAGGGTTTAAGAGGGTTCCTCTGGGGGTTCAGGGTTTAGGGTTTCTTCACGGGGCTTTGGGTTCAGGATTCCTGGTTCTTATATCGACATCCTCAATCACCAAGTGGGTTTGGGTTTAGGGCGCCATCAAGGTGTATGTAATATAAGGCCAATGCAAGGGCTTGCGATGATAGGACTTGGGGTTTAGGGCTTAAGGCTTTTGAGGTTTGACGATTAGGCTCCAGGGTTGATGGTGTCGTGTGTGGTGATACATGGGCCGTAACAGTTTCAATGTGGTTTTGCGATGTTTGGGGGTATAGGGCTTAAGGCTTTATGGTTGCGACGGTTTCAGAGCGTAAGGCTTTAAGGATTTAAGGCCACGCGTGGTTGCCTTTGTAAGTGGTGGGTTGTGGGGCATACAGTTACGTGGTTATGACTGTTACGGATGCCCGGAATCGAAAGACGCATGCACCACAGAAAGTCCACACCCGAAAACCCTAAACCCAAAGTTGTCGAGAATTGAATTACCAAGCCCATGCCCTAAACGCCCCAGACTCTGATTTTTCATTTAGCCCCAAAGTCCCAACAAACTGGAAACTCCTAAAACTTTACTACCTAGACTGCAACATGTCGTACCTTTATCTGGGGTTGCCGTATTTAATGGACCCACCAAAATTGAAGACTTAATCATCTAAAGGCCGGAATAAATTACTAATGACATCCCTAACCGCTAAGCCCTAAAACCTCTATACCTTATTATGTCTTTTGAATAACTACTACAATCTAAATGGCAAACCCTAAACCCTAAACCCTGGGCGGATCCTCAAGGCCTCGATACCATTCAACAACTCCTCTATTAGGATTAGAGCTTAAGGCTTCGGGAATATTATCATAAAAAGGGCTGAGTAGGTAACCTTTTTGGGATTTAGGGTACTATAAGGGGCCCATTTTAAGGGATCTATAGGGGTTCTATAAGGGGATCTTAGGGGCTGAGTAGGTAACCTTTAACTTTACGGTGCTTAGATAATCCCGATGTAGTTCAAAAAGGTTAAGCTTTTTGGGGCCAGGCTACTCAGCCCCTAAGTTATAGAGCCCGTAAACGAACCCTATTCTCCTAATAGCTGGGTGGATACACTTTACACTTTTGGGGACAAGATTGCCCGCTATAAAACTGAAAGTGTACACTTTTTGGGGGCTTATGAACTCAGCAACTAAGTTCTAATTGTGATAACCAAATATACGACCGCGAAATTTCGGAGCCGAGGGTTTTCTGCCCTGTTTAAGGGACTCAGATAGTACCCTAGGGCCTGAACTTGTAGGTGTTACTGGGGTTCTTAAATGTAGGGTCAAAGGTTTAGGGTTTAGCGGGTTCTTAAATCTCGGGTCTCAAATTAAACTTGTTAACGAGTTCTCGGTGCCATTAATTATGCTTCCGGCGACAGGGGCACTGGTCATGCTTTGGCTGGGCACACTGTGGAACGTTGCCCGGAGCTCAGAAAACATAGGATTTGGGTTTGGTTGAGGATTTAGGCCTAGGGCCTAAATCCTAAAGTCTAAACTATAGACCTTTTGAAGGAGCTCTTAATGGGACCCGTAACATACCCCTATAGATCCCTTAAAGCCCCCGACCCCGTATAGATCCACCCATGACCAACCTGAAACTCCCCTAAACTTCCAACCCCTAAAGCCTAAACTGCGAACCCCAAACCTTCCTAAGCCCTAGGGCCCCACAGAGCCTAACCTAGGGTTTAGGGTTTAGGGTTTAGCGTTAAACCCCAACCTCTAAACCATCAAAACTCATCAACCCAAGTTTTCTTTATTGTAGAATCAGCAGCGAATGACAGACGGGATTTGAGGTTCCTCAGTATACTTCTTTTATAGTAGACTCCCAAAACCCTACATGTTCTCAACCCCGAATCCTACAAACCCGGATTGTCCAAGTCCCTATGTCCTCATGGTTTGAGGTATGATCGCATTTTCTTCAAGAGCCCGACAGCCTTCTTGAAATTTCAAGGGGAAGAGGTCTGGGTCAAAGCCCAACTGCCCAGCATGGTTTATGATAGTCAAAGGGTTGAGGGTTGAGGGGTTGAAGTTGTATAGGTAATTGCAAATCTAGGGGAGACCTTGGGTGCTGACCTCAAAAAGGCCTTCAGCAACCCTAAGCTCTAAGCCCTATGCCGTAGACTCTTCTTAGGGGTACTTAGATTTGTTTTTTTTAATCTTTGGTTCCTTTAATCCCTAAGAAACAGCTAAAATTAGAATTTTTGCTAGGGGTCTAAGTTCAGTAGAGTCTTAGCCCTGCCCACATCACCTTGCCTATGGGGCAACAAGGGCAGGGTAAAGAGTGCGATGGCAACAGCAGTTTTTGTCCGTCTTTACGGGGGGAATCGCAGGGGATGCCGGCGAGAGGTATGATCTTGTTCTTGACAGCCCTGATTGGAAATCCGCCGCAAGAAGGGGAACCCCACGCGCGCGCCACGAGGGAGCGAGTCACACTGAAGTTCATCACGAAGCTGAAGCAGAAGGACCAGCAGATAGCTTCAGGCCCTCCTTACCCGATAAATCCGAGAGATGTCGCGGGTGCTTGACAAGGTCTTTTGAGAGCCAATCAGAGAAGACTCTGTATTATTTTTGGGGTTCCTTTGTATAGTTACAGTATAGTGGGCCCCAAAACCATATTCAAATTATCTGGCAGTGATGATCTCATGGTCAGGGCTGTAGTGGCGAACTACTGAGCATGTGGCTAATAGGGGCCTAAATACCTATACTATTTTGGGGGGCTCCTTATTGCAATTATAGTATAATGGGCCCCAAAAACCCTATTCGACTGATTAAGGCCCCTATATTACCTTCATGACTTTGGCTGGCAGCTCGCGCATGGCGGTCGTTGTCCACGCGACAGGTCATTGGCTCAGTTGACTATCAATGGGAAGCAAACAATGATTTCGTATCATATCCTGACGGGCCCAAATGGCGAGTTCGGCGAGCGACGGGCTTTGATCATGAATGGGCAATTGCTCTCATTCAAGGTTCAACGCGTTCCAGGACGTTGTTTAGACTGGAGATCCGATGAGTTCTGCTTTGCGCTACACGACGTAAACAGAATTCGTTGGATTTGACGCCCGTCTCTTCACAGGATCAGCGGAACAGGTCGCCGGAGCTTGGACCCTTACCAATACTGTTCCTTAGGGTCACTTTGAATGTTAAGGCCCCGATATTAGGGTTTGGTGTTGGGACTTTAGGTTAGGGACCTAAAAAGCACATAAGCATAAGCATTTTATAGGGATATCCCTGCCTTATGGGGCTTCATTATAAGGGGCTTCATTGTGGGATATCCCTCTCCTTATGTTTGCTTATGTGCTTTGCCTTGGGGCCCTAGTTAGGGTTGACTGAACCAGTCTACTAAGGGCCCATGTACCCATACACTTAGGGGTACTTAGATTTGTTTTTTTAATCTTTGGTTCCTTTAATCCCTAAGAAACAGCTAAAACTAGAATTTTTGCTAGGGGTCTAAGTTCAGTAGAGTATAGCATATACTTTAGGCCCAATGTAGCTACATAAGGAATCCCTTTGCTATATGAGTACATGGACCCCTAGGGCGTGCCCAGTGGCAGCATCTTTTTCCACGCTTGAGTCAGGGTTGGCAACTGTCAGGCTCCCGTTGGCCACTGGAGGGTTTAGGGTTTAGGGGTTTAGGGTTTAGGGTTTAGGGGTTTGGGGTTTAGGGTTAGGCTTTACGGTTTAGGGGTTTAGGGGGAAATTACGCAATCATATACGAAGGATAAGGGTTCCGTTAAGGGATCCTTTAAGGGTTATGATAAGGGGTTTAACATAGGGGCCTAAATAATTACCAATAGAATTTTGGTGCTCCTTGCTATAATTATAGTATAGTGGCCCCAAAATCCTATTCTAATTATCTAGGCCCCCGTATTACTCAAATTGGTCGATACTATTGTTCCAACGCAGGAGAACTTACAAAGTTAGTCGGGGCCATCCTAGACTAGGACAGTATGTCTGAAAAACCGAAGAAGAACCTTCCCCAAAGCGCTTCTGTGAATCCAGTCTGTGAGGCATGAACCCCAGGAAGGCTTCTGAAGATGTACTGTAAGTAGCGGCAAGCGCGGTGGAACTGGGAGTTGGCGACGACGAAGTCACACGACCACGATGACTCAGATCCCAATAGCCAACCTTTATGCTTTTTGTGTTCTTATAGTTTAGTAGGAATCGGAAAGTTTAACCTGTTTATTTCTGTGGTTTATTGGTGGGAGTAAGATGATGACAACCAACAACGACGACAAATGCTGAACACGACTTTTACTGATAGTTCTACTGCTACCGTACGGATCGCAACACAAAAAGCCACAGGAATCCAACTAACATCGCCTTTACCGTTCTTCCGATCCGAGGCGAAAAGAGACCATGCGCTGATCAGCACCATGTTCTACCACGAGACGTTCACAAGGCAGCTGTGTTGGCATAAGGAACCTTTCTCGTAAGCTCTGAGCCAGGCTCAAAATCCCGGAGTCCTAAAGCTCTACGCTCTGAAAGCACCAGCCTTCAAACACAACTGTCTGGTTCTTAGTTGGGAATGGGGGAATGGATTATGGAGACTACTATAGGGGACCTTAAGGGACTATCATAGGGATCCATGCCCCCATTCCCTACCAAGAACCAGACAGACAAAGCCCTTCAACCCTTGAGACGCTCGCACGGCTTTTCGGTTTTCACTCGGAAGTGGGCTAGGGGGTTTAAGGGGTTTAGGGTGACGGGCCTCGAAAGTGGCTAAGGGGTTTAAGGGGTTTAAGGTGAGGGGCCAGGGGTGGGGCTGCGCGTGTTTAGGGATTGAGGGATGCTGGTATTATTTTGTTGTTCGGATAACTACCTGAACTACCCCGGAGAGTCCATCAAAGCCTACACCCGACTTCCTCGCTTCTATGTTTCAACGTTGAGGTCTCATGTACTTCTACAGAGGGAGGAAAGGGTTGCATAGCATGGGTTTCTGGCTCAGGTTTCCCTAAGGGTCCATGTACTCATCTAGTCTATACATTAATTGGCCTTAAAGTACTCCCTACATAGGTACATTGGGCCCAAAGTATATGCTATATGGGTACATGGACCCTTAGGGTTTTGGGCCAACAAAGCTCAAAACACCACATAAACGTGAGAATCCTGTTGTCTGAATCTCATCGACTTCCTACCTTCGGATTCCAGAGAGCGACTATGGGATCTCTGTGCTTCGATCCTAAAAGGGGTTTAGGGTTTAGGGTTTTAGGGTTTAGGGTTTAGGGTTCAGGGTTTAGGGGTTTAGGGTTTAGGGTCTTAATCCTTAAGACAACCATGTGAAGCTCTTCAGCGACCATGCATAAACAAAATGGCCAGCCCTGCCCTCCGTAGCCTGTAGTTCTTAAGCAACCTACAGGAGACATCTTTACTGTTTCTGTTATACAGTTTGTTTTCTTAGGTTGCGGCGGAATAGGGCCATGTACTCTATCTCTATCTACCCCAGAAAGTAGCTAAATGATTTGCTGTCTCTGGGTGCGACATAGAACCTCATAAGCATACGATCTTACATCTTACAGTATCCGACTGCGGAGGCAAATGGGCTTCCAGAGAAATGTAGATCCGCATTACTACAGGACCCTTTGGGTGATTCTTAAAGGTCCCCAATACCAACATGCCTATATGGTTGGACTCCTTAAAGGGTCTTAGTACGAAATCCCTATACTACTGGACCCGTTCATTGATTGCTTAACGGCCTGAATACGACGATTCCTGTACCACTGAACTCTTTTACTACTGAACCTTTCTATTGGCTCTTCAGGGCTCTTAATTTGCATGCGAAGATGCCTATACTATACTGAACCCCTTTGCTACCCAACCCGTTGTTGATTCTCTACCGGCCTTAATGCGAAGGTTTCGATTGAGAACCTGAACCCTCTTCCCAAAAAATTAAGCCCTAAACTACTTGTGAACCTCCAAGAAGGGACGGGGGCCGCGGCTTTGCAGCTTGAGCTTGCTTATTGCCTACTGCTAAGTCCCCCGACCCTCCTCACCCTAAACCCTAAACCAAAGCCCTAAACCCTAAACACCCTACAGTCCCACAGGCCGCAGCGTTTGCAATGCTTTATTGCGCTACTGACGGGTCTGCTGGCCGTGAATGCTGCCGGGAACTTGGGGCTCACGCAACCATACTTACATATATATATATATATATATACTACTATCGAATGCTATAATTAATTTACTAGTTATATGTTAACTTACTATACAACCTAGCTAGTATGTACTACAAGATGCTATTAATGTACGTGATATACTGTAGTATACCATTATGTACTATAATATATTTTAGTATGCTAGAAATATACGGGTCCAAGTGACTACCAAGACCGCTCATGGGCGATCCCCAACCCCAGACCCTTATGTCCAGATCATATCTGAACCTGAATCCCAAAACCCGAGCCGTTAGGGTTTAGGGTTTAGGGATTCCCGCTATTTCGGATACTTGGACCCTTTAGGAAGTAGGGTCGGTCATGCGGCTGTAGGCTTACACTGACCCCCCCAAGTGCCCTTTAACAGAGCCCTTATCCTTAATCGTGGGTGTTTAGGGTTGTTTTTAGAGGGAGGTTTGGGGGTCAAGGTAGGGTGTGAATTGCAGATTTTCAGGCTTGGGTTTAGTTCTTGGGGTGTGGGTCAGTGTGGGTTTGGAGGCGCAGAAGGTTCCCGGTTTTGGACTTGGGGGTTTAGGTCCAGGTCATGGAATCGCAAGAATCCTCCAGTTACCTAAATCGCAGGATACTCACTACCTCAAATGTAACCCAGTAGCCCATTGCTTAAGGAAGTGGAGCCCTAGGGTGTTAAGAACATGAGCGCTTTTACATCCTGTGCATCAGGACTTGCACTGTTGTGTAAGGCGGAGGCTTGAGGGCATCTGCGACGTAGGGCTCATGGTTCCGTTATGTTTTGTGTTTTTTTTTGTGACTCTGGGCTTCTACATCCACAATATTTCTACCTTAACTTTATATAATAGCAAAATACACATGTAACTTAGCTTTAACACTTTTCCCATGGGGTACTGAACAGGGAATACAGGACGGAAGATTGTAGATGTCGTTGTATATGGTCGTGGGGGCCTGCATATGCTGTGTGAATATGCGCATCTGTGCCTGCGGGTGAGTGAGAGAAAGAGTGAGTGTGCGAGTGTGTGAGTCTATGTGTGTACAGGGAGGGGGTGGGGTTGCTTGTTCTTCCTGGACCACGACGCATAACCCTGAACTTTTGAACACTTGAATCTCTGTAGCCCCCTGGAGCCCTAAAATCCTATACTGCCCTACATCAAAGCCTCCTTGTGGTCACAGGAACCCTGAACGAATCAAGGCCCGGATATCCCGAAACCACGGTAGAACTCTTGCAGAAGTCTTACAGAGCCCTATAAAGAGTTGAGAAAACCTTTGTTGACATACCATTCTAAATTTTTCGGCCCGTATAAACGTCCATAGCAAGCTTTCTAGCCACCCTTGAGACGAAACCTGGAAGGCACACCTACGGAAACCGAGAAATTTCGAACCTCCGAGGCAGTCCACAGCCATCCTGGCTCGATCCAAGAAGCGAGGGACAGCGGCCGTCGGTGAAAGGGTTCCTTTAAAGGGTTGCGATACAGGCTACTATAAGGGTTCCTTCAAAGGGCTCTATCAGGTTTCGGTATCGGTTCTACGGTGGTCGAAGGGTAACAACTAGAATTGGTGATTTGTTTATGGGGAAGGGTTTCATAAAGGGAACTGCAAGGGTTGCATACGTGCTGTATGGAAGAGCGGCCTTTATACTTGGAGTACTAGCCTATGCTTTTTTGTGGGTGGGTGGTATACTCTACCAGAATTATGGTTTCTATACGGGGCTCCATGAGGGTGCGACAAGGCTCACTTGAAGGGTCGGGGGACTTAGTAAGTAGGTAGTAAGTAGACTTATAAGTACCCCAAAAGGGCCCCTAATTGGGGTTATGGTACTTATAAGTCTCGAAACTAACTAGTTACTATGGTACTTATAAGTCTCTAAACTAACTAGTTGCTATGGTTACTAAGTCCCCCGACCCTCCAAGCAAGATCCCAGCATGTTGTTCGATGCATCTGGGCTCAAAACGTACCTGTAGGGTCATACGGTCATACCCTACTGCTTTTTAAGTCTACACCAAAACCCGGCACACAACCTACCGCGATCCTTAAAAGTCTAAGCCACCCTAAAGTTTCAATATACGATCTGAGTCGACTTTTGTTTGGCATTGCCCAAACATTGAGGGCATCCAGCCGACGGCTATAGCTAGTTGACCCGTAAAGGAAGCTTGTTGCCGTGAAGGAACCGCTATAGAAACCCTACACCCTAAACCATAAATTTAGGGACCCAAAAAGCACATAAGCATAAGCATTTTACCGGGATATCCCTACCTTATTGGGCTTCACTATAAGGGGGTTCATATGGGATATCCCTCTCCTATTTTTTGCTTATGTGCCTTTTTTGGTGTCCTATAAATGGGCCACTTGCATCCCCTAAGCCGTAAAACCCAGCTCCGAAAAACCCGAAATCCCAAATCCTAAAGCGTCCTAAACCGTAAAACCGAACTCCCAAAAACCCCAAACCCCAAATCCCTACCCCTGCGGTTTAGGCTTTCGGCTTAAGCTCGGAAAGGAGCCCTGAAAGACTTCTTACTGGAACCCTTACAAACCTTAAACCCAAAAGCTTATCATCCCCTGAACCGTAAACCCCGACCCAAAATCCAAAACCCCTCAACCCTTAACTTAAAACTGCAGAAGTTTATCATCACCTCTACAAGATTCCTTAAGGAATCTCCTAAACTTACCAGGAGTTTATCATCACCGGCCTGCTTTCCGGCCTGCTCGTCTTCCCGGTTTTCTGCGGGCTGGTCATGATGCCCAAAGCCAAGAAAATGGAGCGGCCTTTTAAGAGTTAAGAAACTTAGTAGCTGAATGGATACACTTTACACTTTTTGGGGTAATATTACCCACTATAAAACTGAAAGTGTAAGCTTTTTGGGGCTTATGAGCTCAGCACCTGAGATGATAACAACAGCATGAAGACTAATTGAAAACAATGAAAATATTGGTTCAATATGTGATTTAAAGTATATTACCTAGTTGATGGGTATTTGAAGGTCTGGGTGCTCATGTTATGAGGTATATACTTCGGCCTCGAAGTAGTATCAGGTGCTTTCGGCAAAAAGTACACTCGGGACACGATTTGGGAGTTTCCGAAAATAGGGGACCCTAATGTAGTACCCTAAACAGTAGGACCCTTATTATAAGGACCCCCAAAATAAGGTACCCCTTATTTTCGGAAACTCTAAACCCTAAACCCTAAATAGAACCCTTATAGATCCCTTTAGGGAACCCTTAGAGGACCCCCAAAACAAGGTACCCCCTAATTTTCGGAAGCTCTAAACCCTAAGCCCTTTATAGAACCCTTATATTATAGATCCCTTTAAGGAACCCTTAGTAACTCCCGTTTAAGGGTTTCTTAAACCGGTCGCAAGGCTTGGGTGTCTATAGGGCTTTAGGGTGTTCCCAGACCTTCCAAAATCCCTTGATTAAGGAATATACCTTAAATCATATTAGGGATCCTACTATAATTTAGGGTATGTGCCTTAATTAAGGGATTTGGGAAGGTCTGGGTTTAGGGCTCACGGTTTGGAAGGTCTTTATATGGGTGGTTGTCAAAATTAGGGTCCCTTTTGGGGTCCCTAATATAATACGGCACCTATTATTTAGGGTACCCAAAAAGGGACCATAATTTTGACAACCACGCATATGGTGCTTTTAGGGTGTCTTTGCGTGTTTAGGTTTCCTGAGCTTCCTCATCGTAGCGTTTGGTGCCTTCAGGCCAGACGGGGGAGGGGAGGTCCATGAACCCCTAAACCCTAAACCAAAAAAAACCAACCCTAAACCCCTAAACCCTAAACCCTAAACCCAACCCTAAACCCCTAAACCCCTAAACCCTAAACCCTAAGGATATAGATCGGCCTCCAAGGGGTTCCTACGTAGGCACTCCACGGCCAAAGTATCAACTTAACCCATATACCCATAGGCTCCATAGTAGTACCTTTTTGGGATTACCTTATAGGATTCTAAATATGAACCCCCATACGGAACTACTATGGAGCCTACGGGTAGTTACCTGTACCTGTAACGCGAAGTGGAGGGCTTTGAAATGAACGGTATCTCCTTATCCTAAGGGTCCATGTACTCATATAGTATATACATTGGCCTTAAAGTACTCCCTATATAGATACATTGGGCCCAAAGTATACACTATTTGGGTACATGGACTCTTATAGGGTTCGGGACAAGTGAAAGGTCGAACTTTTGCGAAGCGTTCTTATAGGGTATCGGCTCTAGGGCTCCTCAGAGGGTTTAGGGTTTAGGGTTTAGGGGTTTAGGGGTTTAGGGTTTATGGGTTTAGGGTTTAGGGTTGAGGGTTTATAGGGTTTAGGGTTTAGGGTTTAGGGTTTATAGGGTTTAGGGTTTAGGGTCTGGCTGCGGGCTATGGCGGCTTGCAGCCAGATCCATCCTACTTATCACCCTGATGACGACTTTGTCTAATCTTCATTTCGGCCTAATTTCCCGATTTCACGAGCTTGAAAATCCTTAAACCCTAAACCCTTTCAAGTCTAAGCCTTAGCTCCTTCTTGCCAAGGTTCAACTTGAGACCGGCGCAAGTCAAGAAACGGCTGATCAAAAGAGCCCTGACCTCAGCAGATGCGTTGAGGCTATCGGATGGGGGCTTTGATTCGGCTGATGGACAAAATCCTGCATTGCCCATTATAAGGACTATACCATGATCCCCATAGTTGAGGGTCCTTAGGCTCATGCGGGATTTTGTCCATCAACCGTTACAGCAAACCCCATAAAGTTGGAAACTGGATTAAGACCAAATAATGCTGGGATTCCCTTTACATTACTCTTGAGGATTGAGGCTACGGGGTTTCCAACTTTTTCTACTGTAGGTTTAGGGTTTACGGTTGAGGGCGAAGGGCTTAAAGTTGCGGATTTAGGGTTTAAGCTCACAAAGATAACGCTGGCTTAGGGCTTAAAGTTGCGGATTTAGGGTTTAAGCTCACAAAGATAACACCAGCTTAGGGCTTAAAGCTGCGGATTTAGGGTTTAAGCTCACAAAGATAACGCCGGGTCGGAATCGTCAATGATGGTCTCCCCTCACCAGGTACTCTTAATTTTCCTAAGCCTTTTAACATACCCTAAACTACCAAGCCCTAAGCACCAAATACGCTTCAAACATAGACTTCAAACTCTGAGACCCTGAACCTCAGGCTGACTCTGCCTAAAGCCTAGAGCCCTAAACTCTGAGACCTTAAATCTTAGTCTTACTCTGCCAAAACCCTAGAGCCCTGAACTCTAAGACCATAAACCTTAGTCTTTCTCTCTACCAAAAACCTAGAGCCCTGAGCTCTCTTTCTCTACCAAAAAACCCAGAGCCCTGAACTATAAGACCTTAAACCTCAGGCTTACTCTACCAAAGAGATCGACAAGCTCAACGAACAGCGGCAACGCTTGGCGAACCAGTCGCGCGAAGCTCAGAGTCGACGTTCAGGGCTTTTGGGTTTAGGGATTTGGCTTGGGGCTGTGGGTTTAGGGTAAAGGGCTTTGGGTTTAGGGTTTAGGGCTTGGTTCTTTGGGTTTAGGGTTTGGTGGGTTGGGGCTTTGGGTTTAGGGTTTGGTGGGTTAGGGGTTTAGGGTTTAGGCTTTATAATAGGTACAATCGGGCTCAACAGTCGTAGGAGGGTTTCAGGGATGATGGAGCTCATGCCATTAATTTTCAGTTAGTAGCTGAGTGGATACACTTTTTGGGATAAGATTAGCCACTATAACACTGAAAGTGTAGACTTTTGGGGGCTTATGAACTCAACAACTAGGTTCAGAGTGTTGCGGCCCCGTGGATGCTTCTAGGTTTGGGGTTCCGCACAGGGTTTGTTGCTGTTTTGGGCTTTGGCTTCCTGCAAGATGTCATCACCACCACCCTTACGAAGCCTACGGAAGAGCGTTAAGCTTCTGGAGTCCCCCTGTATGGCTTCTACAATGAAGTCTGAACTTTTTTCCCCAAAACCCTAGCCCAAATATACAGGTCCCTACATTACGTGTTTCGAACAGCCTACTGGACTCTAAACCCTCAAAGCCTAAACTCGATTGCCTGAAAACCTAAACAATAAAGCCTGCACTACCCCAAAACGCTTTGCTATCAACCGCCCGAATTTTTACACGCAAGAATGTGTCCACGCCTTTCGGGAAGAAGACGGTACCTGAACCCAGGCATTATAGAGGTCTGTGAATACGCACTTGCACTTACCAGTTCTCCAATGCCACCTTTGCAACCAGTCTAATCTTTCATGATGACTTACACTTCCCTGGGTTATCCACCCAGACCTCCCAAAATCCCTTAGTTAAGGAATATACCTTAAATCATATTAGGGATCCGATTATAATTTAGGGTATATTGTGGAAGGTCTGGGCAGCAAATGAGGCTAGTTCAGTATCCTGCTTCCTAGGGTTCTCGAATACGCCAGACCTGAGTTGGTTTGTCTATCTTGTCATTGTAGTCATTGTTTGGTTGGAACCCTAAACTAAGAAACCAACACATCCCAAAACTCATACTACATGTTGGGGTCTAGGTATGTTCGGTTTGCAGCCGCCACAGTGGGTTTCCATGTTTGGGTTCCTTGCAGGTGTCGACAAGTATAGGGTTCCTCAAAGGGACCATGATTTTGACAGGGAGCCGAGTGTATCCCTAGACCAACCCTGAAGCCCTAAAGCCCTAAACCCTGAAGCCCTAAAGCCCTAAACCCCCAAACCCCTAAACCCTAAACCCCCAGACCCCTAAACCCCTAAACCCCTAAACCCTAGACCCTGAAAGATTCACACCCCGACTCCCGCGCACGCCCGGCCGGTGGTCTTCCTCAGCTTTCCAGCTTCTTTGTTCTTGGCGTTCTTCTGGTTGGTTTCTATATGAACTAGGCTGAAAGTTTAACTGTTAGGAGGGGTTCAGAAGTCAGCCAAGTGTTCTTGCAGTTTTTGAGACAGGGTTTAGGGTTTCCAAGATCCCCAATGCCCCGCCTTTAAACATTTTGGGTTCTTATAGTTTAGTAGGAATCAGAAAGTTCAACCTTTTATTTCTGTGGTTTATTGGGGGTTTAGGGATATAAGGGCTACCATACGGTTTTGTTCGGCGTAGTATAAGGGCTCTATAATACTATAAGGGTTCTATAAGGGCTCTTAGTAGCTGAGTAAGTAACCTCTAACTTTTTGGGGTTCACCCAATGTGCAATCTTTGAGAGGATGCCGGCGACAGTGGGCCATGTCTTTTCGGCACACTCCTACGCAAGTGCTCACCCCGGCCCCCTCTATATTCCTGGCACTGCCTATCATATTTCTAATTTAACTCGTACTGGCCTACTCTCCACATCCCCCGATCCTACAGCACGACGCCTTCCTACACCCACAGACTCGAAACTCCCGTGTCGAGAAAAGAAACCTCCGTGCCACAACTGAAATCCCTACGAGTCCCTAGAGCAAACTTGGAGGGTCGGGGGACTTAGTAACTAGTTATTTTGGAGACTTATAAGTACCATAACCCCAATTAGGGTCCCTTTTAGGGTACTTATAAGTCTACTTATTACCGACTTGCTAAGTCCCCCGACCCTCCAAGTAGAGCAAAGCCATAGCTGCGAATGCATGCTCACTCTGTCACCTGAGGACAATGCTGCCGCCTCCCGGATACATGGCCCGCATCTCAGATTCGTCCCCCGTGATACGAATCCTAAGTTTAGGGTTTAGGACCATATTTTCGGGTGCATGCCTAGGAAGCTGTGGCCATTGCCATACCGAAATACTTGGGCTATTGGGAGATTTGGAAGTCGGTACAAAATAGTTTTATAGTTTGGCCGTCAAGTAGGTACTTACATGTGTGGTTGTCAAAATTATGGTCCCTTTTTGGGCACCCTAAATATTAGGTGCCGTAATATATTAAGGACCCCAAAAAGGGACCATGATTTTGACAACCAGCCACATAGAATAGTGATTACTTTAAAGCCACAATATATAATATTGTGCGTACTTGGACCCTTAGGGCAGGGAAACACTGAATCCAACACCTCCTGCCGCCCCCAACAAAGACATCTCCATAAGCATCCTCAGCACAGAAGAATCAAGTTGTCATAGGGCTCCGAACTCAGGGTGTATTAAAACCGAAACTGGAGGGTTTAGACCTTCGGTTTAAGTTTTAGATCTTGGCGTCTTCGAAGGTTTAATGCCTTTAGCTCTGAATCTGATTTAACTTAAAGCCTTGTAATACATCCTGAGACCCTTACGCCTTAAACTCTTAAAGTCCTGCATCCCTTACATCCCTATAGCCTTAGACCTTCCGACCCTTAAGCCCTAAAGCCCCAGATTCCCCGAACCCTTAGCCTTAAACCCTACACCCTAAACCCTAACCCCTAAACCCTAAACCCCTAAACCCCTAAACCCTAAAAGCCTAAACCTTACACCCTAAAACCCTAAACCCTGCCAGGCCAACCCACCGCCGGTAGCCATGCCTCCCGGAGCCACCACGCTTCTCAGCCTGCCTCCACCTCAGAGCCCTCGTGTCGCAAACTATAGGGGTTAGGGGGGTTAATTAGGGGTTTAGGGTTTGGGGGTTTAGGGGTTCAGGGTTTGGGGGTTTAGGGTTTAGGGGTTAGGGGCTTAGGGTTTAAGTTTGGTTGGGGGTTAGGGTTTATACAGCTTATTATATGGGTTCCTTTCAAGGGTTCTATAGAGTTTCTACCGAGGTTCAAGACGGGTTCAACCTCATTCAAAGAATTTGGGCCCTATATTAACGAAGCACTTCGGAGGTTTAGTCAGGGCTTTCGAAGTTGTGTTTGCGTTTTGCTGCATGCTGTTTTATTATTGGCTTTCTACAAACAAGGTTCTTAATTGATCGATACCCGAGGGATGTTGGGCATATCATGGCCCAGCCCCTAAACCCCAGCCTAAACCCTAAACCCTGAACCCTAGTACTACTACTACTACTACCAATAGTAGCAATAATAATGTTAATTCTTCCGACCCCTAGTTGGGTAGTTCTCCAAAGTAGGATCCCTTTTTAGAAGGGTGCCGTACCATTTGGGGGGACCTAAACAGGGACCTTCATTTAGAGAACTACCTATATTCGGGTTTCGCTGGAGTGTTGGGGTTGAGGAGAGACACGAGGTCCCGGCTAAGACTTTGACCGCATGGACCCTACTTGGGGGGTCGGGGGCTTGGTGAGTAGTAGTTGATGGACGTACACTTAGGATCGCGTTTAGGGTACTTTTAAGCTTATTCATTACCTAGATAAACTAAGTGCCCGGACCCTTCTAGTACGACTTGAAGACCTTGATACCTGGAGGGTCGCGGGTTTCGTGTTTACTACGTCCCCCGAACCTCCAAGTAAACCCCAAGCGCGAAACCCCAAAAGGGCCAGGGAACATGTCTGTTTTTGAGCTTATAAAACATAACCCTGCCAGAACCCTAGAAAGCCCGAGCCGCTTGAGGCCAGCACCTTTGCCTTTGCCGGTGCTGCCGCCTGGGATGGTGGGAACGCAGGGAGCTAAGTGTGCCCTCCTAAGCCCGTAAACCCTAAACCCCCATGCCTTGGTAGCGCCAGTTTTGCAAGGTGTAGGGTTCAGGGTTCTACAAGGTTTTTACTGTGTCCTTTATCAATCGCTCTCCAAGCAAGTAAAGCCCCAACCGATGTAATTAATTAAGGGATTCCTGAGGCAGGACTCTGACTCTACTGCCCCGACTACTTTCCTTGAAGAACAAGCCTGATCCGGACATTGTCACATTTCTGGAAGTTGAATTGACCCG
This sequence comes from Symbiodinium sp. clade A Y106, assembly GCA_003297005.1. Lineage (NCBI taxonomy): Eukaryota > Dinophyceae > Suessiales > Symbiodiniaceae > Symbiodinium > Symbiodinium sp. clade A. The sequence continues at coordinate 265,990 of BGNK01000116.1, read as the reverse complement.
AAACCCTAAACCCTAAACCCCTAAACCCCTAAACCCTAAACCCGAAACCCTAAACCCTAAACCCTAAACCCCTAAACCCCTAAACCCTAAACCCGAAACCCTAAACCGACTAGTTTTGGGGCTGTTCCGTTTCAAGGGCGTCCCGCCGCCTATCCTGTCGGATTTGGGGTGTGGGGTCTGGGCTTTGGCTTTTGGAGTTGGAGAAGTGGGCGGCCTAGGCCTTGTTTAGGGTTTAGGGTAGGGTTTAGGGTTCAGGGCTTAGGGTTGAGGGTTTAGAGGATTAGGCTTAGGGTTTAGGGTTTTTAGGGGTTTAGGGAGAAGGCTTTGCTTACCCTGGGGTTGGTAAAGAGTACCGTGCAAGTCCAAGTATCCACGAACGCAGTCCAGGGCTTTGGGACCTAGAGACTCCAAAACCCCTTAATTAAGGAATATACCTTAAACCATATTAGGGATCCTATGATAATTTGAGGTATATTCCTTAATAAAGGGGTTTTGGAGTCTCTGGGGATAACAGCATTTGCAGGTTCGTAGTTGGGCGAGTATCTGATTGTTAGGTCCTTGGATCCTAAGGCGAAGGGCCTGTACGGGGCTTTCGAGTGTGGGAGCTTTGTGTGGTGCTTCGATGAGGATGTTGGAGGCTTTCTTCTCGCACTTCAGAAGGCTTCCTTTGCAAGTTGAAAAAGCGAACCCCTCAACACTAAAGCTTTAAACCTTAATCCCCAAACTCTGGAACCTAATACCTAATCCCTGAAGGCTTAAGATGTATCAGCTGCCTAAATCCTCGAGACATTCTTGCAGATTGCGGCACGAAGGCTTGGTATAGGCTTGCTGTTTAGGCTGACACAGGTGTAGGGGTGTTTACGGTATGCGGTTTTGACCTGCAAGCCTAAAGTCTGTGTATCTATATGTTTGTGTAACTGTTTCTGAGTGTACGTATCTATGTATCTACGTATCTATCTGTCTATCTGTCAGTCTGTCGGTCTGTCTAACCATCTATCTTTCTGTCGCTCAAGTTTATCTATCTATCTACCAACTATCTATCGATCAAACCACCTATCTATCTGTCCATCTGTTTATCTACCCAGAGACTAAGCCCTATAACCGACCTAGCAGGGAAGCTTGAATATCTAACAATAATATGTTTTTTAGAAGGCTTTGTATCAGAGAAGCCTTACAAGAACTGTTAACTTTACTTCAAGGAACCTTTCAACGGAACCCATGAAGGAACCCTCTTCTAATTATTAAGGCCGCGACTTAACCCTAAACCTTAAACCCGAAACCCCAAACCCACCACTAAACACAAAAAAACAAACCCCAAAACCCCAAACCCTATTCAAACTAATCAGGCCCCCCTTTTCTGCCGAGGCAGCAGCACTTGCAGCTGCCTCCATCTCAGGGCCTCGGGGCGAACTTGGCTCTTCCTGCAGTTCCGGGGACCGCCGGGGGGATGTCTTATGTTGATTTAAGGTCTGTGGTTTAGGGTTTTTTTGGAAGGGTTCTAGGGTTGTAATATATGTTTTGCAAGATTGATACGGTTTCTGTAGGTTTTCGAAGGGTGTATATTTGTCCGCATTCCCAGGCCCTTCCCCCCTCCCCCCCGTTGGTATGCACACCCGCTCAAGCAGTACACTGCAGTGGGTAGGCCGGGGCACGACAAGTTGGTGCAAGAAGTTCCCTGCGAAACAGGGAGCATGATGTAGGAGTGGCGGTTTAGGGGTTGAGTTTCTCCATCCACACCCATACGGGTGGAAAGAAGTATGTGGCATGCAGAGACCAGACGGCTTCCAGGTGGATTCGAGGAGAAGATCCACCGTCAGAAGAAGAATGTTCCGTTTGTGGACTGGCAAGGTATCCTTCTTCTGCATGAGCTTTCTCCAAGACCCAGCCGAGGAGGCTTCGGAGACATCAAGCCGCTGCATGTGCCGTGCTTGACCAGTCGATCGACAACGGCATCGGCTTGCCAGCCCTGGCACACTATGTGCCCTGAACGCCTTTCTTCAACCCCATTTGGGAGAGGGAGGGGTAGAGATGGATACATACATATATATATATAATTATATATATACATACTATTATATTGTATATGTATATGTACATGTACATGTACCATTTGGGCGAGGGAGGGGTAGAGATGGATACATATATATATATATATAATTATATATACATGCTATTATATTATACATGTACATGTACATGTACATGTATATGTATATGTATGTGTATGTGTATATGTGTATATGTGTATGTGTGTATGTGTGTATGTGTGTATGTGTGTATGTGTGTCTGTGTGTGTATGTGTGTATGTGTGTATGTGTATGTGTATCTGTATGTGTATATATATATATGTAGAGGTATACGGATATATGTAGTTCATCAGCTTTTGGCTTCTGTCGGTTATGGCCTCGTTTACGAAGATGTCTGCTGAAAGAATCTTTCTGAAGGGGCATGGGGAAAAGTTGCACCCAAAAAGCCCCAGAACTTCCAGCCTAAGCACTCAAAGGGAGAAGCTAAACTCAATGAAAGGTGGAATTTTAATTTGCCGACCCCCCAACCCTAAACCCATCGAAGAATGAAATCCTAATAGTAGGGTAGGTCACCTTTAACCTTTTGGGGTAGTCTAATCCCTTTATAATCCTTGTATTATGAACAAGGCTAACCTTTGTTCCCCCATGATACCCGACAAGTAGGTAATTTGACGACCCCCCCAAGCCTAAACCCATCGAGCAATGAAATATCTCCGCACCTAGAACTCCGAAACCCCAACCAATCCCTTAAGCTATGCTAGGTAGGGCTTTGGGACATTTTATATTTTCCCTTATTGGGCTTAAGAGGATCTTATTTACTAATCTTTTTCAAAAGCTTTAAAAGCCCCACCTAGTATGGATGGATGGATGGATGGATCCTCGGTACATCGTATAGGACGGTAGTAAACCTTCTTCCGGCAAAGGCTTTTCGGATCTTTGGGAATCATGTAGCAAGGCTAGCACCTAAGCATAAAGGATTCCCAAACCCCAAACCCTGAAGCACAGCAAAACAAGCAAGAAACAGACAAACAAGCAAAGCAAACAAACCAGAACATAAAGCATAACACATTAAAACCTAAGCTGAGCCCCAAGCTCCAAACTTCGAACTCTCTCTCCGAAGCTTTCGGCGGAGTGCCGGAGGATGTCCGGCCGTTTGCCACTTCCTCCGCCCCCGAAGTATCCGCCGCCGCCGAAGAATGCCCGGAACCCTTGGGGGGTCGTGTGTTTTCGTCGGGATTCTATAGGATGTTCTTTTTCTTTGTGAGGTTGCTGTAGTTGTTGCTTGACTAGGTAGTTGTTTGTTTTGTTTTACGTGATAATGGTTGTATAGGCGGTGTTTTGATTTCCGGGATTTGGGGTTGAGGATTTTGCAGTTGAGGACTTTGCTCGAAGGTCAAGGACAGAGCGAGTCTTAGCTTTGCCGGGTGCTTCGCTTCGGAGGGCCCAAAGCCCAAATAAACGGCGCCTGACTGATTAGCACATGGTGTTTCTGAGGGGCTCCCTGTGATTTGTAGCTACAGTATAGGACAAACCGAAGCACAAGTCTAGCCTGATAATTTCGGCTTCTAAAATATTAAGCTCTTAGCCTTACAACCCTCACGATCTCACCAGTTTGCTGAACCCTGAACCCTAAACCCCGAAACCCTGAGCTACCCATGGGTTCGTATGTCATACATCAGCGCCAGGGCCTCACGTCTGTAGCATAGGGTTTTGGGTGAAATGGAGGCCGACTGAACAGTTGTGGCAGTCCAGCAACAATGTCTTTCTCTTCACGCGTGTTCCTCCTGAGTGCTTGACCATCGACGGGTGGTGAGGGGCCGTTGCCAGTGCCGGGCAGATAAAACGATCTTGTCAAGCTCAGTCGCCAGCAGCTGGTTGGTTGTACACTCCTGACAGTCCCTGTTGGCGTTTCTTGTCTGAAATCAGCACGTGAGTCTTGAGGACGTTGAAAGTCTTTCACCGTACTCAGGCACGGCCTCTCCAAGATGACCCGAAGGTTCGTGCACCTGTGCGATGCGGCTGGCTTGTCCACACTGGGCCGGAAGAAAGCTCCAGTTTTGGTCAGCGTGAACGTGGCAGCTTGCTTGGCCGTATCTGGGTTGAACATCAACACGATTAAGACTAAACCCGAAACCATGTAAAGCTTAAACCTTAAACCCTAAACCTAGGCCTGCGCACTAACGACATGGATAACGGAGGCTGGAGCGTTTCTCGTTTGAGGGTTTTGGGTGGGAGTTTCCGCTAATGGAGACTCAAAGTGTGTAGGATCTTAGTCAGAAACCAACAAAGACCAGTGAATTTCCGGATTTCGAGACGGCGCTTCAATATTCGGAGCAGCATGCAGATGTTCATGTTTTCTTGTGGGATCATGTGCATGGCAACTGTACAGGCAGAAGAAACTTCAGGATGATGTTGCTTAGTAGCTGAGTGGATACACTTTACACTTTTGTGGAAAATGTTGCACACTATAAAACTAACAGTGTACACTTTTGGGGGCTTATGAACTCAGCAACTAAGGTTGTGTGTTTGGTCATCTTCAGCCTCAAACTTCGTAGTAGGGTAGGTTGCCTTTGCCTTTAACCTATAAGCTCAGAAAGGTTAATCTTCAGTTGCCCTAGGATACTGGGCATGTAGGAAAGTCCCTACACCCAAGCCCTCCCGCGATCGAGACGGCGCCCCGTCAGGCGAGCACGGCCACACCCGCTGGCATGCTGCCCGGAGCCTACTCGCCCAGAGACTGCAAAACCTCTTAATTTAGGAAAATACCTTAAATCATATTTAGGATCCTATTCAAATTTAAGGTATATTCCTTACTTAAGGGGTTTTGGAATATCTGGGCGCTGGATTGGGAATCACTCCCACAAGCTCCATACGCCGAAATGTAGGGTTTTGGGTAAAGGGCTTATAAAGGTTTAAAGTTTCAGGTTTAGCTAAAGTAACCCATGTACCTTTATACAAAAGGGGATATGAACCCACTGCTACATGTGAGGTACTTTGGTTACTATAGGCACGGCTTAGGGACCAAAGCTGTATGCTTTCGCGACCTGAATGCTTACTATTAGTCTCCCCTTAACGTCCTTAGGGCCCTGAAGGCACCTGAAGGTTTGTCCCAAAGGTTCGAAATAGGAGTCCTGTTGACGCGAACATATGTATACATAAATTACATACATTTAAATCGATAAATACACACTTATTGGTTATAAAGCCTTCTACAAGACATCCGGAACGGTGCCTCCAACAGCCGGCAATTCGAAGCCGAGTCATGAGCCATCTAAGAGCCACAACTCGAAGAACACCTAGATCTAGAAGAAAAAACTATCCCCTACATCTAACCAGTCCCGAAGACACTCAGGACATAAGCATACCCAGCATGGCCTTTGAACCCCACCTCCCATCCAACAACAGGCCGCAACAACCCAAGCCCTGAATCCAGCGCTCTACCCTCGATCATCCCTCAATCTTCCAATGCACTAGAACTCTCCCTAAGGGTCCATGTACCCATGTAGCATATGCTTTGGGCCCAATGTACCTACATAGGGAGTACTTTAAGGCCAATGTATATACTATGTTATAACATGGACCCTTAGGGTCTTGACTCCCTTTACCCTAAACCCTACTTGTACCTAACATCAGCACGGAAACAGGAAAACACTAACAACTTGCTAACTCTAGACAACAACGCCTATAAGCTCCAGATGCCACCTCCTGAAACCCTAAACACCCTACTGCAGCCCCAAATGCTGAAGCCCTAAACCTTGAGCCCTCAGCTGCTACAACCTGATCCTCGTAAACCCAGAATCCCCAAACCGTAATCCCTGCACTGGTGTGTCGCCTGAGGCCACCATTGAGTTGGCCTTCGGCAGGGCCTCCGCCAACGCCCTTTCCAGTGCTTCAGGCCGTTGTTCAGAGTGCGTGTTTTCTTGTGCTTGGGTATGTGCTTCAGCTGTTTACGCTAGTCTTCACGATGCCTCATATGGGTGTTTACTATTGAGTTTAGTGTGTTAGAGGTGTAGAGGTGGAAGTGCTTGGAGGTTTCGAGGTTTGAGGATCTACAGTTAAACCCTAAACCCTAAAGCCTAAACCCTAAACCAACCAACCAACCAACCTAAACCCTAAGCCCTAAACCCTTAATCTTAAGCTTCAGGTCTAGGAGCCTAAGATGCTGAACCCTGGAAGACTCCTCAACCCTGCAGTCGAAGCTCCTGAACCCAAAGCCCTACCCTGCTTGGAGGGTCGGGGGACGTAGCGAGTGGATAAGAAGTAGACTGATAAGTACCCTAACATGGATCCTAATTGGGGTTATGACTCTCAAATCTCTATGAAATAACTACTTACTGAGTCCCGCGACCCTCTTGGCACGCTGTGCCCTAAAGCCTCTACCCTGTTCAGGACGCTTCCATGGGTGGCACTTCCCAGCTGCCGATGCTCCGGTCGCCTGGGTCCGAGGAATAATGTAGGAGGCTGCATACCGTAAGCCCCATTAAGTTGGGAACCGGAATAAGGCCAAATAGTGCTGGGATTCCCTATAAAAAACAACTCTTAAGGATTGAGGCTATTGGGTTTCAAACTATTGGGCTTCTGCTATAGAAGGTAGAGAGATCTCAAGATACACCTGAAATTTGGGAATACGCCTTTGACTAACGGGGATGTCGGGATCTCTGGGAATAAGTGTTCAGTTTTACTGCATGGCCTGGATTCAGTGTTTGAGTGCGAGATCTGTCTAGTCCGGGTTTTACATCAGCGACGGTTTAGGGTTGAGGGGTTTAAAGGCAGAAGAACTGTATACCCGGCTGGCTTTTATGTCCCAGATAGCATGGGGCCCTGAGTGCTTAGCAATCGTGGGCCGTCCCCATCTGGGTAGTTGTCAAAATTTTGGTGCCTTTTTGGGGTCCCTATTATAGTACGGCACCTATTATTTAGGGTACCCAAAAAGGGACCCTAATTTTGACAACTACCCATATAGGTGGTGTATAGCATGCGCACAAAATCGAGCTTGCTCAGGCCCCTGAAATGCTGAACCTCAATACTCTTGCGGGCTTGATCCGAACAGTATTTCATATACAACTCTTAGTAGGGGGCCTAAATAATTATCAATACTATGCCGGCGGCTCCATAACATGGAAACAGTATAATGTACCCCAAGACCCAGTTCTAAGTATCAGGGCCCCTTATACCTTTTATGACCCCAAAATCTCAGCCCAAGAAGTCCACAGAATGTGACGACCTCGGCCCCTCGCGCGATCAGTCTGGGTATGTGATTCGTCGCAGAGTCAGAAAGTTAGGCGAATCTTGTTTAGTGTTAGGGTGTACGGTTTAGTCACGAGGTATGAGGTATCTCTTTATGACGAACCTTCATCTCACAAGACCATATACAGCCTGACAAGCCTTGTAAACCCTGAGTGCAAGTCTCATTCAGTCGGAAATTGCAAAGTGGTCATAAACGCCGCGTGAAACCCCAACACTAGGTCCTAGATTTATCTGTGAAAGCATGTTGGAGCCTTGTTATCCACAGACCTTCCTATATCCGTTAATTAAGGAGTATACCGTAATATACTATTAAATCATATTCGGGATCCGACTACAAGTTAAGGTGTATTCCTTACTTAAGGGATTTCGAAAGGTCTGGGTTTCTAAACACTATACTCTAAAAGAACCCTTAAACCCTAAACCCTAAGCCCTAAACCCCTAAACCCCTAAGCCCGAAACCCCTAAACCCCTAAACCCTAAGCCGCAAAACCCCTGAACCCTAAACCGTAAGCCCTAAACCGTAAGCCCTAAACCCTAAACCCTAAACCTCTTTATCATATATAATTTAAACCTTAATACATTCGTGGTTTAAGGCATTTGTTAAGGCAAGTTGGCCCCCCGACCTTGCAACATTCGTGGGTTAAGGCAAGTTTTGCCTTGATTTAATTTGCCTTAAACCACGAATGACAGGGTTTATAAACCCTGCTACATTCGTGGCTTAAGGCATTTGTTAAGGCAAGTTGGCCCCCCGACCTTGCAACATTCGTGGCTTAAGGCAAGTTCCACGAATGGCTCAGGGTTTATAAACCCTGCTACATTCGTGGTTTAAGGCAAGGTTTAACCCCGACCTTGCAACATTCGTGGTTCAAGGCAAGTTTTGCCTTAATTTAAGGCAAGTTTCCTGCTACATTCGTGGTTTAAGGCAAGGTTTAAGGCAAGTTGGCCCCCGACTTTGCAACATTCGTGGTTTAAGGCAAGTTTTACCTTAATTTCAGGCAAGTCTCCTGCTACATTCGTGGTTTAAGGCAAGGTTTAAGGCAAGTTGGCCCCCCGACCTTGCAACATTCGTGGTTTAAGGCAAAACGGGTCCTCAGCAGAGCAAGTAGCTTCCAGTAGTCTCTAAAGCCTCAAAGGTCTAACGGAAAAAGTTGAAGCTTTTTGGTTTTCGGTATGACTTGAAAGTTCGAGAGGTAGGGTGCAGGCCTTAGGGTTGAAACCCTGTAAGGTTTGCTTGGCGTTCTTCTGGTTGGCTCTTAGGACTTTAATTTTTTGTGTTTCTATATGAACTAGAATAAGGAGGCTAAAAGTTTAACTTTTAGGAGGGGTTCAGAAGTCAGCCAAGTTTAGGAGTTACAACCTGGGGTTTAAGAGAAGTAAAATATTTCCCTAATGTTATGGGAATCTAAGGGTGGGTGGGATGATTTCCGATACCAAAGTAGCGAGCTCGACAAGAGACTGCTCGAACTGGAGCTGCTGAACCCTAAACCCTAAACCCTAAACCCTAAACCCTACCCTAAAACCCTAAACCCCAAACCCTAAACCCTAACCTAAGGCCCTAAACCTCTTTCGGCCCAGGGTCCCTGGCACCGGTGAAGCGCCGGATCCGCCGGGGGCTCGGGGGCTCCGGCAAAAGCTTGCAGAGGGGGCGAGGGGGGTTTGTAGGGTTTAGGGTTTGTAGGGTTTGGGTTTTCGGGGTTTAGGATTTAGGGTTGTGGGGTTTGGGATGTAAATTGGGGGTTAAGGGTGTAATGGTTGGGGGTTTAGGAGTTCTAGGCAATTTGGGTGTTTAGGGATTTAGGGGTTTCGGGTTTTGGAGTTTTACGGTTTTTGGGTGTAGGGTTTGCAAGCGGGTAGCTTGCCAGTAGCACAGGACGGTAGCTCTCGGATCTCAAGCTCTGGTCCACAAGATACAGATCCCGATGGTAGCTTCGCAATGGCACGGTTATAAACAGTGCTTCCCNTGCAAGCGGGTAGCTTGCCAGTAGCACAGGACGGTAGCTCTCGGATCTCAAGCTCTGGTCCACAAGATACAGATCCCGATGGTAGCTTCGCAATGGCACGGTTATAAACAGTGCTTCCCCTTGAAGCTGCCCTAACGGATTCCTTTTCTCGAGTCACTAAGCTGCAGGCAGCGACTGTGTCGAGGAATGCAGCTCAAGAACACAGACTGTTTGCTGTNAACAGTGCTTCCCCTTGAAGCTGCCCTAACGGATTCCTTTTCTCGAGTCACTAAGCTGCAGGCAGCGACTGTGTCGAGGAATGCAGCTCAAGAACACAGACTGTTTGCTGTTTCTTGCAGGGTTTAGGTTTTAGGATTTTAGGGTTTAGGGTTTGCAAGGGTGTTTAGATTTACGTCGTTGGGTCTTAGGGTAGGATTTCGGGTATAGGGCTTCCTCAAAGGGTGCTTACAAGGCGCCAAAGGGTTCAAGATTCAAAGTCGTCAAGCGTCGGGATTGAGGGTTTGGGGTTTCGGGCTTTTGTTATTTCAACTTTGGGATTGGGTTTCAGCGACAGTTTCCGGATTCTACCAGTTAGAGGCTTGGGGCTTGTCCAGAGACCCCAAAGCCTTGAATCAGTGAAGCATCAATGACTTCGTAGCTGAGTGGGTACACTTTACTACACACTTTTGGGGATAATATTACCCACTAAAAACTGAAAGTGTACACTTTTGGGGGCTTATGAACTCAGCAACTAGGATGAAGCGATGTACCGATGCAAGATCCGATTCTTGCTTGATGAAGTGGGCGCGGAGTTTCTGGGATAGGGGCTATGACTTCGGGTTTGGGGCTTCGTGATGGCTTGTCGTTTCTTGCTTTTTTTCAGCAACTCTTCCGAGAGTAGCTGGTCCTTTTCTCAAAGTGATTTCCTTAACAGAAACGGTTCAGGAGTAACCTCGGGATTCGGAAGCACCGCCCTTCGGACATGGAACAAACTGCTGCTGCCAGGTTGCGATGTATTCAGAAAATGTGTCTGGGGTTGATAAGTAGAAATGCTATTCCTTAGGGCTCCTTATCGCAATTAAAGTTAAAGTATATCCAAAGTACAAACCACTCACAACCCGATTCTTATTAACTCCCCAGACCCCTAAACCTCTCTAGGATTTAGAACCTTATAGAAACCTTCCGCATTCCTTAAAAGGAACCTCAAAGAAGCTTTCCCTAAAGCCGTGTCAGGTCCATGCCAGATCATGAGATCCATGCCTTGCCTGATCCGATGACCAGGGAGGCCACCCCAAACCCCTAAACCCTAAACCCCTGAACCCTAAACCCTAAACCCCTAAACCCTAAACCCTAAACCCCTGAAGCCTAAACCCTAAACCGTAAAACCCTAAACCCTTGACCCTAAACCCTTAGCTCTAAAGCCTGAACACCGGGTTTGAAAGCCCAGAGCTCGGATCTGGAGTGGCCCTTAACCTGCCGAAACCTACCTTTCTGCGGGTCTCTATGAATTTCATGTTTAGGGTTTAGGGTTTAGGGTTAGAGTATATAAACTAGAACCACAAAAATGTCGGCTGTGGTAGCTTTTGAGGGTTTCGGAGAAAGTCTTCTACCCACACTTCAGGATTTCCGGGACTTGGGTTTTAGGGTGTTGGCGCTTTGTTTGTTTCCGCGTCTCCGTCATAAGACTGAGTCAGTATATACACATAGGACGAACAGAGGCTCCGCTTTTGGTACTACGGCCAAAGCCGTATACTATGGTGTAATATAGTTTGAAAAAGTATGATTTGGTGTAAATATAGTAGAATTAGAATAACATAGTAGAATATGGTATAATATGGTAGGTGTATACGAGCCTCAGGGTTACTAAGGTGTGGGGCTTACGCTTCGTGGTTTTGGTGTTTATGCTGATAGGGCTTATAAAAGTTTAGGCGGGTTCTGGTCTTGGAAGACATTGCTGAGCTGGACAATTCTTGCCGTACTATAGGGGCCTTAATAACTACCTATATCATTTTGGGGGGGTTCCTTATCAAGCACTAGCCCTAAACCCAACACTGAAACCCGACTCCTAAACACCATGTGAAACCGCAAGGATACGGCCTCAATCCGACAACCCCGCCCCACTCGACAACAATATCGTAAATCGTAAAACCCTTATGAACCCGGTAAATCCCTGTAGAACCTTTGCAGGGTGAAGAACTCGCTTGCCCCAGGATGCAAAGCACCGAATGGCGCCGCCGGGGGCTTTGTCACCATCGCGATGTAATCTGCAGGTCTCCATAGCTCGAAGACTCTAGAAGTCTAAGTAGCTGAGTAGGTAACCTTTGACCTCTTGGGGTTATATAATGCTACCATAACTGAAAAGGTTAACCTTTCTTGGGCTAGGGGCTAGGGAACTCTCTAACAGTACTATTCTACCTTTCTAGTCTCGTTTTCTGATTTGTACTTCCCCAAACCCTATCGAAACCATAGAGGCTCCTTTGCTTGATGGATTGGTTGGAATGTACATCGAGAGGGTCACCTGTACCCCCGAAGCATAGAGCCTCGTCCCTCAGATCCGTAAACCCCAAGACACCCGAAAACCACAAAGCCCTACCCGTGGATGTGAACACCTACTGTTGCAAGGGTTTTTAACCCGGAAAGCCACTCGTGGACCCGGCAATCCACACAAAACAATCTGGGGCTCCGACATGCCTTTAAGTTTTCGTTTGTCTTCGATGCATGCCCTATCCGATTAAAACCCTAAACCCCCTAGACCCGAAACCCTAAACTCTAAGCTCTAGAAGCCCGAGAGCGGTTGAGAACTCTCAGAAGGAACCCCCAGAGCCCTCAATGCCTAAACAGCTCGAATGCTGAGCCCCTGAGGCCCTTGGAGGGTCGGGGGGCTTAGCAAATAGTTTAGGGGTTTAGGGTTTAGGGTTTTTTCAGGGTCGGGGGAGTTTGCAAATAGTTATTCCTAGTGGTAGAGTAGGTAACCGTTAACCTGTTGGGGTAGTATAATCCCTATATACTCCTTATATTATGAAAAAGGTTAACCTTTAGTTCCCCCATGATACCCGACAAGTAGGTAGTTCTTCTACTGATAAGTCCCACAACCCCAATTTAGGATCCCCTTTAGAGTACTCATAAGTCTACTTGTTAGCTACTTACTAAGTCCCGCGACCCTCCCAGTTGACGGAACCCCTAACCACAATGTTCTTGCATGCTTTTTTTGTTTGCGTGTTTGGTTTATGGTTTTTGCTACAGGGATCTTCAATTAGATGGTTGCTGCCTGTCTTCTAAGAGGAGTAGCTCTCAAAGGAGCTACATTCCCGAAGTAAGAGCCTTCAAAGCCCCAAAACCCTCTGAGGACGGATCTGCCGGGCTCCATTGGCAGTAGGCCGGAATCCTACGAGAAAGGGCATGGAGGGGGTCTTAGGGGTTTAGAGTTTAGGGTTTGGGATTCTTGAAAACTAGGTTCCTAAGTAGTACCCTTTTGCCCTTTCTAATTTTGGGGTCCCCTTATTAAAAGAAAATAGAAGGAGAAAGGGTGCCCTTATCATAAAGGGACTACTCAGGAGCCTAGAAAAAATGGGCCTCTACAGTGCTGTTTTGCAGTCTAGGGTTGTCGCCAGTATTCCGGATTTTGGTTTGCAGGGCTCTTGCTTTTGGTGTGTGTTTGGGGATGCAGGTGACCACGAGGATTGATTCGGTGTCAGGGCGCTCGAGCATTGGGGGCTTAGAATCCATAAGGTCCAAATATCCAAATAGTAGGGGTTTAGGTCCCAAAATCCATACTCTGAATGGTTTTTGGACCCTGAAACCCTACTATTTGGGCACTTGGACCCTTAGGGGAATCTTACCCTAAGGGTCCATGTACTCCTATAGAACATTCTCTAGGTACTTTGAGGCCCAGAACATAGCGATTCCGAGCAACCCTACATCCTCTACTATAGAGGCCTTAATAATTAGAATAGGGTTTGGGGGGGTATATTCTACTATAGCTATAATAAGGAACTATGGAGGCCTTAATAATTAGAATAGGGTTTGGGGGGGGGTATATTATACTATAACTATGATACAGTAAGCAGTGGTGGCCTCTCTGAATTCGGAGCTTGCACTCGATACCGAAGTACAAAGGAACCCCCAAAACCCTATTCTCATTATTAAGGCCCCTACATTATTTGTCTCTCAACGCTAAGCCGCTAAGTTCCTTTTGTGGAGAGGCCTGGTCCCTCCATGGGGACGCCGACACCTGGCACCCCGCTTGCCGGTGGGACCCCGCTCCTTGTCCATTCTGTGGTTTATGGTTCAGGGTGTGTGGTTTAGGATTTCAGGGTTTAGGGCTTCGGGGTTTGAAGTTTAGGTGTTGGGATCTAGGATTTGTTTTTTCGGGGCGGTGAAGTCGGTAACATCCAGATTTAGCAGTGTTCATCTTCGGTTTCAGGGAGTGTTTGAGACCCTAAACCCTAAACCCTAAACCGTTTGGGGGCGCAGGGGCTCAGGGGCCCGGAGCTTAAGAGCGGAGCTTTTCAAGGCTCTCCGACAAGGGTTTCTGGTTTAGGCTATTTACAGTTCTTAAAACTGCAGTCGGGTTATCCACGCCCTACAACAACTGCCTCAGGGCTTTTTACAAGGATACGAGAGCTTCGCGGTATGGTAGGAGGCGTCAAACAAAGCTTCATTTGTTCATATGGTTCATGTGGAGTTCCCTAAACACCGATAAAGCTGTCAGAGCTCGTACTTATCCACGCAAACCTATATTCAACCCGTCTAAACACCCTCACGAAACCTAGAAATCCGGAAGCCTGCAATTCTATATGTTTCTTCTAAAACCTTGTTTCCCTTAAACCCTAAGCAACCCCATATGGGAGTTTCCGAAAATTGGGGGTACCTTCTTTTGGGGTCCTTATAATAAGGATCCTACTATTTAGGGTACTTTTTTTCTTAGGGTCCCCTATTTTCGGAAACTCCCTAAACCCTAAACCCTTTATAGAACCCTTATAGACCCCTTTAAGAAACCCTTTTTTAAAGGAACCCTAGGGTCCCCTATTTTCGGGAACTCCCATATCTGAACTTGAAAACTAGACTCAGAAAGCCTCAGGAAGAGTGGCACACCTCGGTCGTTTGGACCGTCGCAGCCTGAGCCGGACCTTTGGGTCATCCGCACTTTGCAGCAAGCACAACTGGGTTCTGGTGTTCCATAGGCGCCTTAATAATTAGAATAGGGTTTTGGGGCCCATTATACTACAATTATAATAAGGAACCCCAAAATAGTATTGGTAAAAAATTAGGCACCTATATTACTTTAACTTTTTGTTGGACCTGTTCCTTAAAGGGGCCATTATGCCATGAGCATTTATACTTATCCAACTGCATACTTTAAACTAATGCTGTTTTTGGACCTGTTCCTTACATCATGAAACGACTGTTTGTGTTTTCTACCTGGCGACTTCAAAGCAGTGAGCACTGGATCATAAGCAGGATAACACAATTCGAGGAAGGATCCAAGCTGCTGTGCCCGATGAAATTTCTCCAAGTCCGGCTGCTGCAGCAGATGCGTCGTTGCGGCGCCATAGCTATGCTTTCCTGTTATCCAGGCAGTAGTCTTCGGGGTACCCAGCCCTAACCCCGAAACTAAAGACTAAGACCTAAGCCGTAAACTCCAAGCCTACGCCCAAAGCCTGAAGCCACGCTTGCACATGCCCGTTTGCTCCCACTTCGCTCTAGAGTCCTCCGTATCATCTTGCCGTTCCCGGTTCGATCCGCAAATGTTCCCTTTCAGGGTTTAGGATTTGCAAGTAAGGTTTATTGTAGGAACCTGATTAAGAAACCCTGGGCCTATAACCCCAAAATAGTAGGATTCATATAAGGAACCCTGATAAAGGCCCAAGGTTTCTTAATCAGGGTCCTACATTACACGTAGGATTTCAGACTCGGGATTTGTTGGCTGACGGTCTGGGATTAGGGAGCCAGGGTTTCCCATTTAGCTTTTGGGGCTGGGTATTAAATAGGGTCTTGGGGTTCGTGGGTTAGGGTTTAGGCAGTCTTCTCGTAACAGAAGGCTTTTGGGCCAAATTACTGTCTATCTACCGGAACGGGAATCCTAAGTGAAAGCCTTGATATGAAACCCCCTGTCAAACCATATGAAGCTTTGGCAAACCTTATAAAGCCCTGGAAAACAGGCACCAACCCGATGAAACCCTTCAAAGCCTTTCAGTAAGCCCTTCGGACCCCTTTCCTTGCACCCTGAGCCCTCAACGTCTAAACTCTCCCTAAGCCCTAAACCCTAAACCCTAAACCCGAATCCAAAATCGAAGGTCGCAGCCCGGGACACCGACAGGGGGCCGTGGCCCGGGGCCACCACTGCCAGGGCCGCCCCTCCACACCGGCACACCTCAAGGCAGCCCTGCTTGGTTGAGGGTTTAGGGTTTAGGGTGGCATTTTGTGTTGTTGGTCATGTATGTCTTTGCATTCTACTGAAGACTGTGTTTATGTTGTTTTGAATTGCCTGTGTTTGGTGTGGGCTACTTTTCGTGTGTTTTTATTGTGGGTGTTAAGTGGAGGTTGAACGAACTTTGAGTTTCCACTGCAAGGAGCTTTTGCGACTGCAAGTAGCTCAGGGGCTTGACGTGTATTATAGGATCCCCGAACACTTACGCTCATCCTATCCTGCGTCCAACTTCCGGAGTGTTGTTGGAACCTTAAACCCAGCTCAAGCTATCTGCTGGGAGCTTAGAACTTTAGTTCTGCAGCTCCTAACGTTCCTTCGTTCAAGCTTCTTGTCAGTTCCATTGTGACTTTGAGTGGTGGGTAAGGAAGTATCCCTTCTCCAAGAGCTTTACGCAGTCCAAAAACCCTCAGCCCTAAATTCCTTTGCAACCCCTAAGTTGGGAAGCCGCTGTCATGGCAGCAGTTCATCATGTCAGACCTTAATGCATGGAGAATACCGATGGCAGATGAACGAGCTGCTACTCACAGACCTGGGCTTCAGTCACACAGCCACTGACAGCTATACCTGGTCGAGAGCCCGGGGAAGTGCCTCTATGATAGACTTCATTCTGTACAGGACACCGAGCCAGGAAACCTCTCCGAAGAGGTCATGAAGAATGCCGATCACAGGGCCTGTGTCTCCTTCAGTGGTAAATCGGTGGTTGACTACACCAAGGCGGTGCCAGCTTGTAGCGATCTACGTAGTCCATAGGGTAGAACTTGCAGGACGGGATGTCCCTCCTGAAAGCCCCAAAGCCGTCCAAAGTACCTATGTAGTAGAATGTAGGGTTTCTACATCAGGAATTACTAGTAATGATGATTTGGGGAAGTATCCTCCATAACAGTACCCAGGATTTTTCACGGTTATCGAACCCTGAAACCCTGAGTCCCACCATCCCAAGAAGGCAGTGTCAGCCGTGGTCTCTCCCCGCGCTCCGCGAGAAGTGGGCCGCAGCCTTTGCCGACTTGCTGAGGGCTTCGTAGGGCTCCCAGACCTTCCAAAATCCCTTGATGACACCTTAAATCACAGTAGGATCCCTTATGTGATGTGAGGTATATTCCTTGTTTTAGGGATATTGGAAGGTCTGGGTTCTTAGGATTAGGTAAGAGTTAAGGATGGGGCTTGGGGTTTCGGGTTTCGATTGCCTGCTTAAAGGATCTTGGAACTCTAGGGTTTTGGGGTTTCGAGCTAACCCTAAACCCTAAACCCTTAACCCTAAACCCTAAACCCCTAAACCCCTAAACCCTAAACCTAAACCCCTAAACCCAAAAGGCCTGAAGGCTGTGGGGTTTGAGATGGCTTGAGGGCGTTTTGGGCTTCAGGTACAATTCCTACTCTACTAGGTAACCTTTAACCTTTTTGGGGTAGTATAATCCCTATAAGAATCCTTATATTATGAAAAAGGTTAACCTTTGGTTCCCCATGATACCCGACAAGTACGAATTTCTGCTCTTCAGACCCCTCTGTCACTTGGACCAACACACTTGGAGGGTCGGGGGACTTAGTAACTAGTTATTTTGGAGACTTATAAGTACCATAACCCCAATTAGGGTCCCTTTTAGGGTACTTATAAGTCTACTTACTGCCTACTTACTAAGTCCCCTAAAGACCCTCCAAGCATAGACCCCTAGATCCCCACCGAGTCTCGAACCCTAAACCTCCCCTGAGCCCCAGAAGTATAACCTTAGAACCATGAAACTACGGCTGATGGACAAAATCCTGCATGACCTTAAGGACCCTAAATTATGGGACTTATGGTATATTCCTTATTATGGGTCATGCAGGATTTTGTCCATCAACCGTAGGTATCCTAAAAGAGGGGTAGGGTATGAGCCTCTAGGTACTCTGTGGCCTTCGGGCCCGGACCGGAAAACCCCCGAGCTCTAGGCCCTAAACCCGTCAACACCTCATCTTAGTAGCTGAGTGGATACACTTTACACTTTTTGGGATAATAGTGAAGCATCAATGACTTCGTAGCTGAGTGGGTACACTTTACTACACACTTTTTGGGATAATATTACCCACTATAAAACTAAAAGTCTACACTTTTGGGGGGGTTATGAACTCAGCAACTAAGTAACCGAGCTCTCGAACCCAGGGTACAGGGCTTACGGCTTTGAGGTTCAGGAATCTATAAATCTGACCCAATCATTCGAACCTGGAGGGCTTGATTGTAGGTTGCTGCTTTCCGGGCCCTCTATGTATTCTACTCTCCTTAAGAAGTAAGCCAAAGACATGTTTGTAGATCCCTACCAGACCAGCGAAGCCATAACCTAGGAATACCTTTATCGACATTCGCAATCTTGGGTAGATCATCAGAATCCTGTCCTTGACCCAGTGACCAGATAAGCCAGGGAACCTGAACCGCAAACAGCAATCCCAACACCCAAACCCCGAAGCCTCATATAATCCTACACGTTGTTACCCGAAAACCCTAATGCCTAAGGGTCCATGTACTCATATAGCATATACATTGGCCTTAAAGTACTCCCTATATAGATACATTGGGCCCAAAGTATACACTATTTGGGTACATGGACCCTTAGGGAATGCTACACAAATGCAAAACAGAGCCCTAAACCCCTAAATCCCTAAACCCTAAACCCTAATACAAAGCAGAGCCCTAAACCATCCCGACAGGCCCCAATCCCACATCCCTGAAGCCACTTGTAGAGTGGGCAACGGCCATCAGCTGGCCTTCATTCCCTAAATTTCCATGCGCATATCTTGTATGTACGTATACTACTGCTACTACTACTACTACTTATGCCTTAAAGAGCTTCCTATGCATCCCTAGCCCTCAAGCCCTCATGCCACAAACCCCAAGGCTCTAAAACCCAAAGCCCGAAAGCCCTAAACTTTGAAACCTCCAGGCCCTAAGACCTCCCAAACACCCAAAAAAGATTGAGGCCCTAAAGCCCTAAAGCCCTAAGCCCTAAAACCTTAAGGCCCTAGAACCCCCCAACCCAAAAAGAGATTGCCGAAAGGCCGCCCAGCGCACGCGGGCCGGGTCCACCCTTGCCCATGGTCCCAGCCTCGAAGACTGGGCTCGACTAAAGGGATGCTAGGATCTAGGGTTTCGGGTTTAGGGTAACCCTAAACCCTAAACCCTAAACCGGGTGCAACAGTGTAGGGTTCAGGGTTTAGGTTTAGGGTTTAGGGTTTGGGCTCTTGTTAACTGGGCTCTGGATTACCATGCTATACTATGTGTTGTTCGACCTGTTCCTTAAAGAAACCTCTATGGAATCACATGTGTGACGTTTTCTCCTGGGTTACCTCAAAGCCCAGTTAAGGAACTTATTTTACTTCTCACAAACTGCGGATTGGTTGAGGGCCCCTTAAGGGTTTAGGGCTTGTGAGTTTAGTTGAAGGAAGGTACCATACCCGGGTTCTACAGCAAACATTAATCAGGTGTCCTTATTCTGGTTATCTAGAAGCCTCAATACCAAAAAACGCCGAACATCAATCATACAACATCGTGTGTAGGGATCTTGCTGCTTCCGAAGCGCACCAGCATAGCGGAGCACCGCAACAAAAATAAGAAGTACTGTAACACACAGCAGGCAACAGAACGTCAACAACAAAAGCAATCCTCCACTGCATGTTGCTGCTTCCGAATGTTGTATATGTGGGCATACACGCACACACATTATACGTATATACATATACATACACGCAGGTAGATATGTCTTGCGTACACACACAGATTTACCTACACAGGTGTATCTATATGCACAGAGTTTTTTATGCGTATATATACATGTACATGTACATGTACATGTACTGCATGTACATGTATATGTATATGTATATGTATATACATGTAGAAATATATATATATACATACATACATACACACCCTTAAGATTGGTTCATGGGGAGCCTAGACTAAAGCGTCAGAGTGCATCGAAACCAATGCCTTCTGCCTTAGTAGTAGAGTGGGTAGCAGCTTTCGGGCTACTTTCATCCCAATACTAACCCAAAGGTAAATATGTGTTTGCCATGGACAAGTAAGTTACTCATAAGTAATTATACAGTAAACCCGATAAAGTTGGAAACCGGATTTTGGGTTCCAACTTTTACCCCCAAAAGTAGGTAAAATAATAGCCCAAAACCTATAACAGGCCATTATTCTACATACTTTGGGGGTCCAGGTAAGTAATTTTATTCTCTAAGACACTCTGAAGCCATGTTCTGAATACTCTCTCCTAGACCCAATTGCCAGAAGTCCTCCTGTGGTGCGTAAGGTTCCCGCAGACAACGCGCCCATGCCGCTTTTCATTCGTGGGCCGAGAGCCTCAGTCATGTTAGCTTCTTTCGGCCTGGGGGTGGGGGGGNGTGGTTTTAGGGGTGTTAGAGCCCAGGTTTGCCAGGTTTAGGATTGTACGGGGTCATGGGTTTAGGGCTTAAGGGTTTGGGAGTTTAGGGTTTAGGCCTAACTTTCGTACTTCGTAGTATCCCTTCTTGGGCCGTATACATGTTTGGTAATTCTGCTCGTTCCTTCAAGGAGCCACCCAAAAAAGCTTGTTGGCCCTTTCAACCGGAGTTAGAGACCTAATGTGTCTTCTGTAGCACGTCTGTTCATGCTTTTTCAGAGCTGGAGTTTTTCATCTAGCATATAGCGTCTTGAACTTGGGAATGATGCGAGGTCCAAGGTGACATCCTTCAAATTTTTTAACCGGGCTTCACATGATAATAACAAGGGCTTTCTAGCCTTATTGTTAAAGTTCTAGCATTGCTGTTAAGGGTCTTAGTGTAAGCTCATCAGCTTACAAAGCTTGACAGGGGGCTCCAGGTTCTGGGAAGCCTTTTGAGGGGCACTGACAGGAATCACGGCGCAGCTGAAGGTTCGGTGTTGACAGGTCTAGGTTTTAGAGGATTCGGGGTTGACCCGTCTCGGCGTTTGGCTTCTTTCCCTAAGGGTCCATGTACTCACATAGTATACTCCCTATATAAGTACATTGGGCCCAAAGTATATGCTATATGGGTACATGGACCCTTAGGGTTTGGGTTTACATGGATTACGACGCCTTTAAGCCACAAACCTTGGACCAGGGCTCTGGGCTTCAAAATCGGAGTCCAATAATTTGTAGCTATGTTTATGCAATAAGATACGGTCATATATTCTAATCTTTAAGTCCCCTATACCACAGCCTTTGTTATAACCCTTATAGTAGAACCCTTAAAGGAACCTTGCTAGAGGAGCCCCATTCTAAACGTTAAGGCCCCTATACTACCCAGGCAGCCGCCCCCTCAGCTGCCCTCGCCCTTCACGGGCCCTCCGCCTGGACCGCCTGGGATGCCCGGGATGCCTGGCATGCCAATGCCTGGGCCACCGGGGGCCGGGATGCCCAGATGTCCTGGTAGCTGAGTAGGTAACCTTTAACTTTTAGGGGTTTATATACGCATAGGCCCCCTAGTAGTTATAGGGTTCTACATATGAACCCCAAAAACGAACTACTATGGGGCCTATGGGTAACCCTACCATAGCTGACAAGGTTAACCTTTTTGGGGCTAGGGTACTCTCAGCCCCAGTTGAAGAGTGTTCTCCTTGTTTCCCTCACGGTCCGTGTACTCATACAGTATATACTCAGGCCTTGCAGCAGAACCTATGTAGGTACTTTATTGGTCAAAGTATATACTGTTTGGGTACGTCCACCTTCGCGTGTTTGTGATGTTAAGGTGTTTCAGCTCTTGCACCCTTTCGGCTTTAGAATGTGTTCGGTGTTTTGTGTTGTTTTGTTTCGCTGCGTGTGCGCTCTAACTGAAATTACAATGGTTCAGGGACTAGTGCTCCAGGTTTAGGGTTTGTTGACGGTTCGGCATTCGGTGTTTCGGTTCGGTTTCTCCATTGTTCAGTTCGTAGTCGGGTCTTGGCGAAAGTGAGATTTGAAGGGCTGCACAAGCCTTGTTTAACAGGTGCAGCATAACTTTTTCTCTATAACTTTAAGCAAAGTCTCTCTCATAAGAAATGGCTTTCCGGCGATATGAACAGGCGAAGCCCTCTGCCCGAACGTGAAAGCGTAGTAGGCAGAAGTGGGTGTATTTTTGAAAGCAGGGGTACTTTCTGGATGGGGCCGAAAGCAAGCTACTGTATGTGTTGGGCCTCCTCATGCCAGGAAACTCCTCGTTAGCCAATAGGAGGACTGCACTATACATCTCTTGTGGAATTTGTTGGCGACATGCTCTTCGAAGGACCCTAAACCCTAGCCCAAACCGTAGTACCCCTGAATTAGGACCTCGACCCGAACTACCCACCCGCTGTTTCAGGAACTTGGACCCTCGAGGTAGAATCTCGTATGGGAGTCAAAAGGTGCCCTGCATTCTCTGCGACAAAAGCAGGGCTTAGCGAAAGGACTAATCCCTAAAACCCTAAACCCTAAACCCTCACCCCACAAGCCTTACCCTGAGCCGCCGCTTTGTTGGTGCTGTACCCTTTACGGGGTCCGAGTCGTCGGTGGTCCCTGAAATTTCCCGTGCTGCAAGGCTCCCATGATGCCGGTGCGGTGCTGAGATTCCGAGTTTATGGATACCCTAAGGGTCCAAGTACCTAATAATCATATACTCTCTTAAATATTGAGCTATTAACTACTATAGTGAACCCCAGAAAGTTGGAACATGGATTTAGGATGATTCATGCTGGGATGCCCTATGCTTTACCTTAAGGGTATGAGGGCAATTATGTTCCAAATTTCTGGCGTCTACTGTATCCTAAACCCAAGTACCTAATTGTTGGGTCCTTTGGACCCTTAGGGATAAGGGCTTCAGGCTTAGGGCGTCGGACATAAGGCTTCGGGCTTCAGGGTTTAGGGAAGCCCAGACCTTCCAAAATCCCTTAACGAATATACCCCCAAAAAATAGGATCCCTAATATGATTTAAGGTATATTCCTTAATTAAGGGATTTTGGAAGGTCTGGGTTTAGGGAAATTGCAGACTACTCGAGTAGGTAGCGTCAGCTTCTTGGAGGCATTCCCTACAGTTGTTGTTTTCAATCAATCTGAAGCCCGGATCAGACATGCCTTACACCTGGGAACCTACGACACACCAATTTTCCTACGTTCTCATTGGCCGATTGATGCACAGGTCTTCTACCCATTTCTGACCAGGACCTCCCGTTCGATACCTGTCGCGCCGAGGTATACACTTCTGGGAGTATTCTACCGGCCTGAATAGCAAGTGACGGTATTCCTTAGGGTTTCTATAGTGAATGAAGTATACTATGCGCCCCAAATGTTATGTGGACCCCTGAATGGCAATAGGGACAGTCCATTACCTAGAGGGTCATACCCTACCCCTTTTTTTGGTTACCTAGTTTTATGGTTAGGATCTCCTATATAGAAAAGTAGGTACCTTAAAGAAGGGGTAGTGTATGAGCCTATAGGTAGAGGCCGTCAGCGTGCTCCAAAAGCTCGTCTTGTCAGCCCGAAAGCCCTCCAAGCCCTCCACGCCTAGCAACCCCGTCCCAGCAACCTATACTAAAGGGTCTACGGTTTAGGGTTTAGGGGTTTAGGGTTCAGGGGTTGAGGGTTTAGGGGTTTAGGGTTTAGGGTTTAGGGTTTAGGGTTTAGGGGTTTAGGGGTTTAGGGGTTTAGGGTTTAGGGGTTTAGGGTCAACAAAAAGCAAAGGAGCAACTTCTCCTTGCAGGGGGGCGTTCCAATGGTTCCGCCGGTGCCGCCACCACCCCCAAGGGAGGCAGCTGGAGTGTTCATCGCGCTTAGGTTTGCATGGGCTTAAGGGCTCCTTAATTAGTAGAGGTCTAGTTTTGAAAACCCAATTCTCCATTCGATGTATTAAAGCTTCTATGTTAGGTCTCAGGAACGAGGGTTTCCATGAGTTCTTGAACCCTGTACGCGCAAACTCCACAACACTAAACGTTACGCCATGAACTAGTTACAGCAGTTTTAATTCACAAAGGCTCTGCTAATCCCACTTACCGCTTTCGTCCATTTTTTGAGGGGCAGGGTTATGGTTAGATTGTATGCCGTTTGTACATGGCTTCAGGATTCATATGGTTTCGCTGTTGGGCTTGTTTTACGGCTTCTTGGTAGCTGCGTGGATACACTTTACACTTTTCGGGATAATATTACCCACTATAAAATTGAAAGTGCACACTTTTGGGGGGGCTTCTGAACTCGGCAACTAGGGCAAGAGTGCAGTGATGTTGATCTTCAGGGCAGGGAGCCCACAGTAGAAGCCAGAAAGTTGGAACATCAATATCCTCATGCCCTTAAGGTAAAGTAAAGGGGATCCTAGCACAAATCCTCCTAAACCCATGTTCCAACTTTCTGGGGTTCCCTGTAGAGGCTTCAATGCTCAGCAATACTGGTTCGGCGGGGGTTCCTTATTATAAGTATGGTATACTATACCCCCAAGCCCTACTTTACGTATTAAGGCCCCTATATTAGAGGTAGTTCGGGGGGTTCCTTATTATAAGTATGGTATACTATACCCCCAAACCCTACCTTAAGTATTAAGGCTCCTTTATTAGAGGCTTTCGGGGTTTGGTAGGTTTGGTTTCAGGGATGCCGGTTTGCAGCGGTGTAGGGTTTAGGGTTTAGGGTTTGGAGCGTGATGTGAGGTTTCAAGGTTGAGAGACCTACAGATTTCAGATGCTCGGCTGGGATTTTGAGTTTGGGCTTTCGCATTGCGTTGGTGAGGATAGTTGTTGTCTTATGGTTTGGTTATATAAGGCTTGCATAAAGGTAGAGGGTTCTACAGGGGTTCCGTTTTTGTCTCGTTGTGAGTTTCGTGCCTGGGGGTCGTACTTACCAACTTTTGCTTATCTGTTCTCAGCTTTTCCGGCTTTGTGCATGCAACCCCTAAACCCCTAAAGCCCTCTAGACCCTAAACCGTTGGTATCAAGCTAGGAATATCGGTGTGTGTCACCTGGGTGCAACATTCGGGTAATTAGTACACGCCTCAAGGCAGGGTTTCGGCGACTGTTTGCCTGGATTCTGGAGTCCTAGGTGTTCTTAGTAGCTGAGCAGGTAGCCTTTAACCTTTTGGGGTTTATATATCGCTACCATAATTGAAAAGGTTAGCCTGTTTGGGGCTAGGGTACTTAGCCCGTAAGTTTTAGTCCGCAAGCTTCGGTTGTATTTTCTTGGGAGATGCATGGCAACTATCGGGTCTATGCCTCCGTTAAGGACATTCCGCAAACCTTGTAAACCCTGCAACCTCTTGTGCAAACATCTAAAACCCCTTAGATGTTTGAATCCTTGACCCGGGACTCTAAAGCGTCCTAAACACCCTAAACCGTGAAATCCTGAACCCCTAAATCAAAATAATATGAGTTTGGTTGTCCCTCGGCCAAACCCGCGCAAAGCGGCAGGACGACCAGGCATTTGTGCGTCGTATCCGACTTACCTACATGGACAAGGCGCTGGATTTGGATTTCGGGATCCCAAACCCTTCAATCTAGGGGCTTATGGTTTTGGGGGTGTAGGGCCAGGGCTTTTTGGGGTGTCAGACTCGCTAGCAATAGTGAGCCCGTAAATGTCTGACTATGCTTTTGTAGATATACATATATAGTAACCTTTCCGCAATATTGCGACCCGGTTTGGTGCCA
Organism: Symbiodinium sp. clade A Y106; assembly: GCA_003297005.1. Taxonomy (NCBI): domain Eukaryota; class Dinophyceae; order Suessiales; family Symbiodiniaceae; genus Symbiodinium; species Symbiodinium sp. clade A. The sequence goes on along the minus strand of BGNK01000116.1, from coordinate 240,738 downwards.
GGGCTTTTTGTTCAGGTTTTATTGTGGGTTTAGGGCTCTAGAGTTTTTGGGCTCATCGAGGTCTGAGCATATTTAGGAAGTATACCATGTTGAATTCAGGTACTACATGTCAACCACCAATGCCATGATTGTCCCATGAATCTTCTCTCAGAACCTAGACCATCGAAATCTTACGCTGAAAAGGAAATGAGACAGAATGTTTAAAGCACCAGGCAACAAACGGTGCTGCAGTCACTTCCACTGCGCAACTATCATCGTCGCCCCGCAGTGGGCAACTGTTGCGGGCCAGGGTTGAGTACTTGGAGGATCGGGAGACTTAGTAACTAGTTATTTTGGAGACTTATAAGTACCATAGCCCCAATTAGGGTCCCTTTTAGGGTACTTATAAGTCCCCCGACCCTCCAAGTAGTCTTCCCCCCTCCAGTTTAACAGTTTCAAACTCTTGGGGGGCTTCTACATGGGTGGTTGTCAAAATCAGGGTCCCTTTTCGGGTCCTTACTATGATACGGCACCTAATATTTAGGGTACCCAAAAAGGGCCCCTAATTTTGACAACCACCTACATGCGACCCGGCATCTGGCCTGCGTTTTCACTGATTTCCCGGGCACTTTCTTGCTTGCCCGGCCCTGTGATCCAGGTTCCTGAGTGGTACCCTTTTGCCCTTTTTGGTTTAGGGTCCCCTTGTTACAGCCCAATAGTAGGAAAAAGGGTACCCTTATTATAAAAGGGCTACTCAGGAACTTAGTGAGGGAACGAGTGATCTTCTGCAGTGTCTTTGCAGCACAGGAGCTCACTACGTCTCCTAGGTAGGGCTTTGAGACGTTTTATATTTTCCCTTATTGGGCTTAAGAGGATCTTATTTACGACTATTTTCAAAAGCTATAAACGCCCCACCTAGTCTCCGGACTCCACCCAGACCCCAAAATCTACTTGCTTTTGGTTATCTCAGTTTCTTATGAAAGGACTCCAACCCGAAACATATAGTGAACCCCAGAAAGTTGGAACATAGATTTAGGATGATTCATACTGGGATTGCCTATACTTTACTTTAAGGGCATGAGGCTAATGATGTTCCAACTTTCTGGCTTCTACTGTAGGTTACATGAATAACGGTATTGCACTTACTGAGCATAGGGCCGAGCTTGTCTATTTATGAAGACAAAGGCTGGGCTCTTGTTAAGGAGTTTAGTTTAAGTTACCATAAAGAGGAAACCATTTTATTTACTATAGATCCCTAGAATGAAAAATGCAGTTCAGTTAAATCACTTAACAAGAACCCAGAAGGTGGTGAGACACTGCACCCCAAACCCTGAAAGTTCTCATCTTCCAATGCAATCTTGATTCGGTAGTATGGTAGCATATTGCAGCCATCCTAGCAGGAGAACATATACCATGCCCCGAAATGGGAGTTTCCGAAAATTAGGGGTACCCTATATTGGGGTCCTTATAATAAGAATCCTACTATTTAGGGTATTACATTAGGGTCCCCAAATCAATCCTTGAACTACACTACGGCCCGAAACAACGAAACCCTAAACCCCTAAACCGGTACACCCCTGAACTTAGGGTCTTTCTAAGGTTAGAAATGTGGGCCCCTAGTATGGGCCCTTAGCCCTTTGAAGGGACTTTAAAGGGCACAAATCGGGTATATATTCGGTATATAAGGATCCCAGGCTTAAGGGCCCATACTAGGGGCCCATGGTTCCATCCTAAGAGTCTTGACTATACCGATACTACAATATACCAATACGCTCCAAAGCACCCAAGTGATCTAATCACCACGGCCCACTATAGAGTTTTGGTTTGGGGTTCATTAAACCCTGGACCCAAAATCGCAAACTCCGAGAGTCTTCCGCCCAAACGACGGCCGCGCGAGGTAACGAAAGACCACGACAAGCACGACCTCCTAGAAGACCTGGAGGACTACTATAGGGGCCTAAAAAATTACCAACACTATTTTGGGCGGTTCCTTGTTATACTTGTAGTATCATGGGCCCCAAAACCCTCTTCTAATTATTAAGGCCCCCATATTAGACCCTAAACCCTGGACCGCAGACTGCTCCAAGGTCTGTGTTTTTGTTAGAGTTTGAAGGGGTTTGGGTTTTACGGTTCTAGGTTCTTTTGGGGTATTCGGATTCAGGAGGATGAAGTATATAGAGATTGCAGGGTATTAAGTATATAGAGATTGCAGGGCTTGTGGCTTGGCGAGGTTTCACCCGACGGGCTCTAGGAGAGTTCAGGACTTAGTGGCTGAGTGGATACACTTTACACTATTTGGGATAATATTTCCCACTGTAAAACTAACAGTTTACACTTTTGGGGGCTTATGAACTCAGCAACTAAGTCAAGGATTTTTCACCTAAACCCCGAACCGGAAAACCCCCGAGCTCTAGGCCCTAAACCCGTCAACACCTCATCCATGCCTTGTGGTGCTGATGCTAAGGATCCTGGTTTTATGGTCTGCACCGGATTTGGCACATTATTTGGCTCTAACTGTGATTTTTAGGCAGGTTCCCCATCAGAGCCCTCGCAAACTTAGTAGCTGAGTGTATCCTACCCACTATAAGACCAAAAGTGTACACTTTGGGGGGCTTATGAACTCAGCAACTTGGGATTTTTAAGCAGGTTCCCCATCAAAGCCATCGCAAAAGATGATATAAATCCCAAGACCGTTGTAAATCCCAAGCTCAAGGCCCAAAACACTCTAAACCCCTTAAGGGTCCATGTGCCCAAATAGTGGTTACTTTGGGCCCAATATACCAATATAGGGAGTACTTTAAGGCCAAAGTATATACTATCAGGGTGCATGGACCCTTAGGGAACACCAACAACACCAAACCCAAGAACAATTATGCCCATGCAACGCAACGCTGGATGTTGTCAATCTGCAGACTGGTCAACTCTCCACGGTAACAGTGCATCATAAAAGTCCAACTTCTCCGTCCCCGGGCAGTGCTCCGATCAGTATACTCCTTCTTTTGTTTGTTCATTATGGCTTCTTTGTGTTTCTTAGAAAGGTATCTCCAGAACTGCTTGACCTACTTCACCCCAAAGGGTCCAAGTATCACTATGGTATATACTTAGACCCCCAAAATACCCTATAAGTATATACCATAATGATACTTGGACCCTTTGGGCACACAGATGCCTCTTCTGCCACAGCATTCGGAAACCTACAAGAACCCTTGGTCTGATGAACGCCCCCGGACTTTCACGACCTTCAAAGCTAACTAAGGGTCCATGTACTCATATAGCAAAGGGATTCCTTTAAGGGTTCTAGAAGGGATTTAGGGTTTAGGGTTTAAGGGTCCATGTACTCATATAGTATATGCATTGGCCTTAAAGTACTCCCTAGATAGGTACATCGGGCCTAAAGTATATGCTATACTCTACTGAACAGGGGACCCTAATATAGTACCCTAAATAGTAGGACCCTTATTATAAGGACCCCAAAATAAGGTGTCCCTAATTTTTGGAAACTCCCATATAGTATATGCATTGGCCTTAAAGTACTCCCTATATAGATACATTGGGCCCAAAGTATACACTGTTTGGGTACATGGGCCCTTAGGGTAAGTGTACCCAGAAAGTTCATTTGGGGCCTACAGAACCCTGCAAGAACCCTAAACGAACCCCATGTCAAGGAGCTGGGCAAAGAGACACCAGGCACCCTGGCACGAGCCCTCCAAATCCCAAAGCCAAACATGGTGATCTGAAAGAGTCCAGGGTTGGGGGCGCAGAGTTTGACTTACTGGTTTGTAAGCACTTAACCCTAAAGCTAAAAAGTCCTATGATCCTCCTGGAAGTATCCGCGTTGCTTATCACCTAGGTACACTTTACCACGTTCCCCGAGCCTCAGACAGCCGATCCAGAGGGTCGGTACCTGGAGGGTCGACGGACTTAGTAACTAGTCTAGTCTTTTTATCTTTTTATCGACTTATATAAGTACCATGACCCCCACATCAGTCTACTTGTTACCCACTTGCTAAGTCCCCCGACCCAACAAGTACGTACTACCACTGAGGAGCTACGTCCCAAACAGCCAAGAGAGGTATGGTCTTGCGGGATCTACTTCCACCATGGGAACACATATGGACCCATCGTGAGGTAGGGTTTGTAGTTTGGTGTTGGCGAGTTCAGAATACAGGAGTCTAGTCTGCCATACCCAGAGACTCCAAAACCCCTTAATTAAGGACTATAGCCTAAATTATAATATGGTCCCTAATATGATTTAGGGTATATTCATTAATTAAGGGATTTTGGAAGGTAAAGGTAATGATATAGTAAACCCCAAGAAGTTGGAAGCCGTATGAAGGACAAATAGTGCTGGATTCCCTTTGCATTCCTCTTAAGTATTGAGGCTATTCGGTTTCCTACATTGGAGCTTCTACTGGATTCTCCCGTAATATATTCCTGAAGAGCAGTTTTAGTACTTCTGCAAGCTACAGTCTGCGACTGCTTGGGTATAATGGGATCGTGATCATGGCAAGTTGTCCAGCTGCTGCAGACCGGTACGGCTAGATCTTCTCACAAAGTGGTAGGTTGCAGGGTCGACGGGGTTTAGGTTTAGGGCTTATGGTTTAGGGCTTGTGGGTTTAATGTTTGAGGGATTAAGGTTAAGGGTAGAAGATTACCAATACTAAATTTTTAGAAGGGCAATGAACCCACCACTCGAGGACCCTGCGTGCTAGTAGCAAGCAGGGTTTGGTCTAAGCGCACCGTATTTGGAAATACCGCAATCTGCAGCAAACTGGCCCCGAAGTCAAGGCCCCCAGATTTAACGCATCATCAGAACCCTTGGCGTTCTTCTGGTTGGCTCTTAGGACTTAAGCTTTTTGGGTTTCTATATGAACTATATAGTAAGGAGGCTAAAAGTTTAACTTTTTGGAGGGGTGCCAGAAGTCAGCCAAGAATCCTCAGGCTGGGTCTACGACACGATGACGATCATGCCGTACCTAGCGCCCGGCGCCCACTTCGTATCAGGTGTCTGCCGGTTTCTGCCGTACTGGTGTGGGGAGCTGGGGAGAGGGGGGTTTCGGGTTTACTGATTGCTGTTTAAGAATTGAAGGAGGCTTTAGTGGCTCAGGGATCTAATTAGGGTTCAGAGCGCCGGACCTTTGAAGGCAAACGGGATTCAGCTACAGGTGCTGTCTACGCCCTTTGTGCTCCCTAAGAACAAAGCTGCAGTTGAAAATAGACGCCTAGTCACGCCTACTTGGAGGGCCGGGGGACTTAGTAAGTGGTTATTCTTGAAACTTATAAGTACCATAACCTCAATTAGAATCCCCTTTAGGGTACTTATAAGTCTACTTATTATCTACTTACTAAGTCTCCCGACCCTCCAAGTAGTCGCCTGAAAAACCAGAGTGCTTCCTACGTGCAAGCTCAATGGTGGCCTACTTGCGAGGTCCGCGCTAAGCACAGGGTCTAGAGTCTAGGGCAAGCAAAGCTTCAGGGTGTAGGGTTCAGTGTTCAGTGGCTGCCCAAGACTTCTTTTGGCAGGTTCACATGTGGTGTCGCAGGCTGAATTTGGCACAAATTTGTCTCTTTCACTCGTGAGTTGTTTAAGAAGCCTCGTGAACAAATCTTGCACCGAAACGGCCTGCAGAAAATGCCTAGAACTTGCAATACCGTCCTTCTCCTTGGATCCTAGAATCGTCATAGCCCAGCTCATCAAGACTGGGAACTAAGACTATTAGATTTCTATTTCTATTATCCCGGAATCCCCCCACAAAAAAACCCTTGCAGCCGTTGCACGTTTTCATGCTTACAAGGGCCCAAGCAAGCTGAGGTTACTGCGGGGTTGACAGAGAGGAGCTGAGAACCAGGGGCCAGATACTTGAAGATAATAACTATTTGCTGATACTATTCCGTAGGGTTCCTAAGTACATTTGTACAATATAATACCATAACACCCTATTCTGATTACCAGGGACCCTATATTATGTCCACTATTCTGGTACCCTCAAATGAGGTCTGCTTTTGGCAGTAATTTTCAGCGGCCCTGACAAGAGAACTAACCGTAAACGCTTGACCAGACAAACTACTTTGGAGGGCTCAGGTTGTGTGTGTGTGTGTCGGTATACAGCTGCATGCTGGCAAGGCCAGAGTGCCAGCCAAGATTTCGCAACCTTGCTGTTGATGGGCAAAGTTCTGCAGTGTGCATGATAGAAGAATTTCGATACTGCCAACTCTACCCTAAGGCATAGGCCCTAATTCAGGTCGAGCAACACTCGTAGATAGGCTTAGTGTCCATGATGGTCCTCATTAGCACAGAACGACATTGGGCTCACTGGCGTAGTGATGTGTACAGGCACGTACGCACGTGCACACACACACAAACTCACGCACAAACCCAGACACAAACACACGCACGCGCCTCACGCCCACGCGCACACACATGCGCACACGCGCACACACACACACAACAACAACAACAACACACACACACACACGCTAGATGAACTAATTGTGTAGAAACGCCAAATGGGCATGTAAGTTAGCGTTTCCATTTATCTCAGTAGCTCTTAAATGAACACATACAGCCACATAAATACATACATGCATACATACATACATACATACATACATACATACAAGCATACTACACATGTATGTATCCAGGTATATGTGTCTCTATATAACTGTGCATGTATAATGTGTATAAGGACTTTAGTACATATACATATACATGTACAAATATAGACAGAGAGAGAGAGAGAGTTACATGCCTATCATGATCTACGGAACGTCCTTAACTCGAGTTCCTTTGAGAGCCATGTCGATCGTCGTGGACGTCAGCCTTGCAAGTGGCCGAGCAGTGCAAGTCGAAGCTGCACTGGCGGAGACCATCGAAGCTGGGTACTCCGGTTAAGGTTAAGGGAGTAGGGTTTAGGGTCTAAGGCTTGTAGGATTTAGGGTTAATTCTCTGGACAGCTAAATTCAGCGCTTAACCCTATAAGCCCTAAGCCGGATCTTATGGGGCCTTATGAAGCATCTACCCTAAGGGTGCATGTACCCATATAGCATATACTTTGGGCCCAATATACCTATATAGGGAGTAATTTGAGGGCAATGTATATACTATATGAGTACATGGACCCTTAGGGCTATACAGTAGTGTCTCTATAACTTGGGGGGTCCCTGATTTTGCTTCTTGTTTTGAAGGAGGGGCGGGAGCCACATGTAAGTTCGTACAGTCAGGATGCTATTCATGAGGGGTTCAGGGTTTCGGGTTTAGGGTACCGGCCCCTTGTCATCTGAGACTTCCGTGCCTCAATAGTCCACATCGGAATGATTGAGGTGTTGAGGTTTGATGTACGAACCTGATGAAGAAACCCTGGTCTTATAACAACATATTAGGGTCCGAAATATACACGCTAGTAAAACCCAACATTTATTCGTCGCAGTATCGAGCATAGTCTGTCAAGTGCAGTGTACTTTTAGCAGAGCTGCTTTCTGGTAAAGTATAGCCCCAGTCCCTAAACTCAGACCCCGTGTCTTTATGAAGCCATACAGAGGATCGCCCAACGGAGCCCTATTCTTACCTTGGGCTAGTAGGGAACGGAGGAATGGGGTACAGTTATAACTACTATTACTACCATTCTTCCATTCCCTAATAACCAAAGGTAAGTATTTAGGGAAGGGGGGTCGGAACATTAGTATCCTCATGCCCTTAAGGTAAAGGATAAGGAGGGATCCTAGCACTAATCCTCCTAAGCCCATGTTCCAACTTTCTGGCTTCTACTGTATTTAGGGAGGGGGGGCTCAACAATTATAACTACTACTACTACTACCATTCTTCCATTTCCTACTAACCAAAGGTAAGTATTTTGGGATAGGGGTCCAACTATAGGGTTCCATAAGGGCTCCTTTAAAGGGAGAGGGTTTAGGGTTCAGGGTTTGGGGTTTATAGGGTATTTAGGGAAGGGGGGGGGTCAGTCATGAGACTTTCAAGTAGACCAGGATTTGGGGGCTCGAGGTTCCGGGTTTTGGGTATACTTGGAGGTTCATGGGTAGTTATAAGGGTTCCTTTAAGGGTCCTTTTAAAGGGATCTATAAGGGTTCTATAAGGGTATAGGGTTTAGGGTCTACTTGGAGGTTCATGGGTAGTTATAAGTGGGTTATAAGTAGGATAACTATAGTAATATGGGACTTATAATCCCACTTATAACTGCCCATGAACCTCCAAGTAGTGTTTCGGGATTAGGGTTTGGGAGACACCTTGCTAACCATGCTTACTACGCCTACGCCCCCTGATCCTTTGAGCATCCCTTGTGTCCGAGGCATGTGTCGTTGTCGGTTTATAGGGTTTCATGAGGGGTTTGTAGAGCTTCAGAAGGAGTTTTACACTTTTTACACGGGTTTAAGGGAGCGTCGGCTTCAGGAGGTCCAACATCCGCAGTAATTATTAGGTGCTTGTATGGAAGCTTGCAATAGGTGTGGCTTCGTAGTTAGGTGAGAGTACAGGACATGATTCTTTAGATACTTGGATGGTTAGAAGACCCCTCCTGCTCATGGAAGCAAGCTTGCATTGACAAGGGACTGTATCGGGATTCCCATGGTTCCGGGCGGATTCCCTGAGGCAAGAACATTGAGGAAAGAGGCGCGACACATGACATGCAGTAACCATCGACTCCCCCACTGTGCGGAACTGGCCTGCAACTGCTGCTCACTATCCTAAATCTCAATGCCTGAATATTTATGAGGTACCCTAAACCCAAACCCGAACCCCCTCATCATCCTTTAGACTATTTTAATCGTGGCTAGAAGGTCCTCTGCATTTTAGGAATCGGTGGTAATAGAGGTGCTTCAAGATTTAGCAGCAACATCCCGCAAAACCAAAGCCTTCACCCCAAACCCCAACATGTATAACCCCCAAACCCTCAAGCCCTAATCCTAACTCCGACCGCTCAAGCCCCTACATTACATGTCAGAAAACCCTGTCAAGAACACACAAGCTTTTTACACAAACCATCAAACCCCCTAGAACGATTTAATAAAACCTTTGAAACAAAAAACCATAAACCCTTCACGAAAAAAATCATAGGCCCCTTCAACAGAAACATAACCCGCTTGAAAAGACCGTAAGCCCTTGAAGCCAACACCCATCAACCCCTTTTCACCCCCAACCCCTAAAACCTAACCCAAAGCCCATAAAATTAAAAACATAAACCCTACACCCGTTTAACCACTTAAAGGAACCCTAAATCCTTGAAGGAACCCTAAACCCTTAAAGGGGTGCTCGACCCTTGAAACAAACACCTACGTCCCTAAACCCAAAACCCTGTAGACCTTAAACCCCGCAACCCTATAAACTTTCAAACCTCCAACGCTTCCAACCCGCAAGCCCTAAACCTCTGTACCCCTAAAACCCTAAGCCCCGCACATTGTGCAGCCACTGAGGAGTCGTTGAAAGCCCGGGCGGAGGCAGCTCTGGCCTTTTCCGGAGGTCAGCTGGTGACTTCCTCTGGCCGAGCTGCCCGGCAGCGTTTTAGCGTCTTGGATAGTTATCAAGGGTTCCTTTAAGGGTCCCTCTAAAGTGATCTATAGGGATTCTAAAAGGGTATAGGGTTTAGGGCCTGCTTGGAGGTTCATGGGCAGTTATAAGTGGGATTATAAGTCCCCTAATATGGGTTATAACTATAGCTATCCTACTTATAACCCCACTTGTAACTACCCATGAACCTCCAAGTGCCGTCCCCTGACATGGGATGTGGGCTTCATATTCCTTCTGGGCCATAAGCTTTACAAAGTAATCATCATCATCATTTTCTTCTGCACCCTCTTCTTCATTTTTATCTTGATCATCGTCATCAGTTGCAGCTGAAGCTGAAGATAAATTCCGGGGCATGTTGTTGTTTTTATTTCAGATCTGCCGCAAGCCTAAGACCGAAAGCCCTAGACCTTAAACCCTAAGACCTTATCTCCACCTCTCCACTACCCTGTATCCATGCCCTAAGAGAGCCAATGGGGGAACTTTAAACTTTTGGCTTTATACAGATGGTCTATACTAGAAAGTTTGAACTTTTTCGGGCCCGGTCATTGAAGAAGCGAGATACATTATTACGGACCATAATGGCTCTACTAGAGGGCACTTGGAGGGCGGGTTCCTGTAAAGCCTACCTGGACCCTGAACCCAATGCCCAACCTTTAAACTTTGTGGGTTCTTATAGTTTAGTAGGAATCCGAAAGTTCAACACCTTTTTGCTGCGGCTTATTGGGGAGTAAGCTAAGGACTCACATATACAAGGAACCCAAAAAAGGATGGTTCCTGAACCCTATAAACCCTAAACCCAAAGCTCCTAAGCCCTAAACCCTAAACATAAACCTTAAGCCCAAAGCTCTAAACCCTAAACCCAAAACTCCTAAACCCTAGACCCTAAATAAGCCTTAAAGGACCCAAAACTCTAAACCCTAAACTCTATAAGCCGTAAACCCTAGAAGTGCTGCGCAGGTTCTCGATCGAGCAGCGACGGTCCAGGAATGCGAGATCGAGAGCCTCGCTGGCCGAGTACTTGGAGGTTCATGGTAGTTATAAAGGGTTCCGGGATCTATAGGGATTCTATAAGGCTATTTATTTTTAGGGCCTACTTGGAGGGTCATAAGTCCTGTAGTAAGAGTTATTACTATAGTTATCCTACATATACCTACCCATGAACCTCCAAGTACCAGACTGCGAAACCCATGAAGCAAGTAACAAGTTTAGTAAGGAGTCTGTATCACTTTTGATAAGGTACTCAGCCCATGAATCAAGTAATAGAGCTAAATCTTAATCAGGATCCCCAGTATAGTCTGAGGATTATTGCAAAATGCTTGAATTGAGGTAACAAGTTGTCCTTACATGATGATAGGGATTTACATAGGGGTTATTGCTTAATGCCGGGGCTTTGACGTCTCTACCTACAACAGTCCCGCCGACAGGCTTCTAAAAGATATTACTGTTCATAGGAGAAATATGACGTTTTCACAAAAAATTTGATTGCAGGATCTGTGGAGATTTTCACACAGATTTAGTGCAGATGTTGGAGCTTCGCACCCTAACCCTAAGCTTTTGGGGTTTTCGCTCGTTTCTGCTGGACTCGAATATCTCTTGGTTCAGGCTCCCTTATTCAAGGTTGCACAAGATCACGGGATTCAGCAAATTGGAGCTCCTCCTACTTTCTATACAGCTCTTAGATTTCTATCCTTTCTTTGCAATAGTTGCTCACTGAAGCGAGAGTGCCGCACTTCAGATCTTATCTTCAGTTCAGAAGCCGTATGGTCTAGGGCTTGCGGGGTTTTAATGACTTAGGGTTTGTATGCGTATGCGTGTGTGTGTGTGAGCGCGCGTCGTATCTTCTTGATGTCGCAATGAACTTGAGCTTGTTTTACCCCAGTGCATGAGTGAACTAGGTCTATTCCCAAGACGCTTTGGACCTCACAGCTTTAAACCCGAAGCTCGGAAAGGCAGTCCCCCCCCAAAAAAAAAAACAGGCCTTGCACCCGAAATCCTATGACCGTAAGCTCTTGTTGCTAAGCCCCATATACTCTAAAGCCTACCAGCCCTGACCCCTTAAGGCCTCAAGGAGCCTCCGTAAGCCATACTTGGAGGGTTGGGGGACTGGCAAGTAGGTAATACGTAGACTGGTAAGTACCCGAAGAAGGGATCCTATTTGGCGTTATGATACTTATGACTCTATAACAGCCTATACAATAACTACTTACCATGTTTCGCCGACCCTTCAAGTTTAATTACCCTAGACCCTGATGGTACCCTTCTCTTACCCCTCTACTACACCTATCGACCCTTTATAGGAAACCTTCCTTTAGCCCCCTATCCCTGGGCATCAAAATAGCCCAAAAGCCTTAAATAGTATGGTCTTTGGGCCCAAGATTCCTGGGGTATGAGCCCTAAACCAACTGAGGAGCGGAGATGCGCTGACGTTGATTTGCTTCGGACAAGTGCAGGACCGGACTTGCCCAGACCTTCCAATATCTATGGGATTTAGGGTCTAGGGTTTAGGGTTGGGATATACACCATATCATATTGGGGATCCTCTTATGATTTAAGGTATTTGTTGTCTTCTTTTTAGGAATTTGGAATGTTTGGGTGCCCAAAGTGTCCAAAGGACCGAATAGTTAGGTACATGGGCTTAGGACAGTACCTAGAGGCTTATACCCTACCCCTCTTTTAGGGTACCTACTGTTAAGAGAACAGACCCTCACCACACAGTTAGGTATCCTAAAAAAGGGCTAGGGTATGAGCACTAACCTTTTTGGATCCTCCCGGGGGTTTGGGTAGGTGATTGTTAGGTATGCCTAAACCTCAAACCCCTAAACCCCTAAACCCCTAAATCCCTAAACCCCTGAATCCTAAACCCCAAACCCCAAACCCCAAACCCCAAACCCTTAAACCCCTAAACCCTAAACCCCTAAATCCCTAACCCCCAAACCCCTAAACCCCTAAATCCCTAACCCCCAAACCCCTAAACCCCTAAACCCCTAAATCCCTATACCCCTTAACCCTAAACCCAAATTGGGTATTTGGACCACCAGGGGCTCTGAGAGTCGGGCGGTTCCAAGGTTTAACAACGAACCTTGGCCCAAAGGCTCCATATGGGAGTTTCCGAAAATTAGGGGTACCTTATTTGGGGTCCTTTTAAAGGGTTCTATAAGGGGCTTAGGGGATTTTTATAGTAGGGTCTTAAAGGTCCGAAGAAAGGCTCCATGTACCCATAGAGTAGGTACTTAGGCCTTAACGTACCCATATAGGGACCCCTTAAAGGCCGTAGTACCTACTATCTGGGCACATGAAGTCGTATTACAGTAGAAGCCCAACAGTTGGAAACCGAATGGCCTCAATCCTTAAGAGTATGTAATGTAAAGGGAATCCCGCCTTAATCCGGTTTCCAACTTTTTGGGGCTTACTGTAGGGTTTTTGGGGGTTTGAAGTTGAGGGTTTAGGATTTGGGGTGTGGGGTTTAGGGTTTAGGGTTTAAGGGGAGTTGTTGCAAAGTCATATCATACTGTGCCCTCTCAGGGTACTTATATCATATAGGCGTTTAGCAGCAATTTAGGGAGAGGAAAGGTTTAATTCGGGCTTTGGTTTGCGGCGGAGGCTTTTCCAGGACTACGACTAAAAGTCCAAGTTTCCAGTAATGAGTTGCTTGGGTAGTATTGGAACCTAATTAAGAAAATCTGGCCCTGTAATCCCAATATATTCGGATCCATATTAAGAACCCTTATAAGGACCCAAGGTTTCTTAATCAGGTTCCTACATTACAGGACCGCCAGAACTTCGATTAATTACGTGGTATTTTGCTCCATTCATGGCGTTCAGAAGCTCTTTGCAGTGTTGTACCCTAAACCCTGCCATGCAGTGTAAGCTGCATTCCTTAGCTGAGGGGCATGGGGCTCCTAAGCCCCTTGTCAAACCCCTAAACCCTAAACCCTTCGAAAGCTCATAGGTAAGGGAACCCTGAAGGTCCAAATGCTGGACTCAAAGACGACACTCCCAATAGTTTTGGGCGCCTAACAATCCTACTTTGTTTTTGAGTTCCAGGACCCTTGGGGGGTGGCAGTTTGTTCTGAAGAACCCTGCTTATTGAATTTCTGATTTCTGGACTCTTGAAGGGGTCGGGGTCAGGTGTCTTTCTCATTCACTGCAGCAGCCGCCATCCTCCGCGATGGCTCTGTGGCGACTTGGGGGGAGGCGACTTAGCGTCCACCTCAGGATCCAAATCCTGAAAAAGCCTTTCCGAGATCCTCCAAGTGCTTTTTATACAGCCCTGAATCCTCAGTAGTGGGTATTCAGAATATGATAGAGGGTAGTTGGTATACCAAAGGTTATAGTTGTAGTTTATATGGTGGACGTGAAGGTTGCAGGGCTGCTTTGTGGTTTAAGGCCTTTAGGGTTCTAGCAAAAGTTGCGAGTATTATGCAGGGTGTGAGAGGTGGGGTTTAGGGAGGATTCGGTTTAAAAGCTACGTAACTGTAGTTGGAGGCTAAGAGAAGCCCATTGCTAAATATACCTCACCTACGGAGCTGCAGTTTGTATACGAGGTAATATAGAAGCCTGCATAAATGCCAGAAGGCACTCCTTAACCTGATTCTAATGACTAAACATTTAGACCCCTATAGTACGGGTTTAGCTTGTGGTCGTTGGACAAGCAAGCAGTATGGGTGTAAGGTTTAAAGCTTGATCGAGAATATTGAACAGATTGTTTCTATTAGGGTTCTGAGGGGTTATAGTGATCGGCTCGGAGAGTGCAACAACTTAGGGCAGATCTGGCGGGGATAGTCGTTCAGCGCAGGATCGACTACAGAATCTTAGAGGCAGAGTTTGAGAACCTGCAGTAGTCAAAAGTTTTGTGCGTGGAATCCCAGCCCTAACCGTAAGTGTACCTTTCCTCTTGGCATGAGAACTGGACAACTAGTATAAGGAATGTGCAGCAGATCCAATCTACGGGCTGCAGCTTTGCAGCCATCCTGGGCGATGGATCCGTGGTAACCTGGGGTAACTTGCTTCGAGCAGCTTCAGAGTGCTCAGTTGTACGGAATGATTAGAAGAGGGCTTCATTGTAAGGGTTGCTATCAGGGTCTTATACGGCTTCTGTGATACCGGAGCCTTCATAAGCGAAGTAGTAAAGTTCTTTAGACGAACGAGGGAGGCGCCAGCCTCCGTTTTTTCAGGCCTCATGTTGCTCGAACAGGATATGCTTAGGCACCCAAGAAGCCTCTTGCGCGACCTGTCCGAGTCTGCTCTTGCCAACGGCAAGGTATTCTCGACCATAGCCATAGCCGTGTATCTTAAGTCAGCTACATCGCTGAGAAGGGCTGAAAGCATTCATTCTTGAGTTCCCAAAACAGCTCAGCGTTGGAGTACTGCACTCCCGAACTCAGGTGATGAATATGCTGGTGGAGACAGTTCATCTTGTCAAGAGCACTTGAAGACCCTTGGTGTGGAGCGGGCTTGTAAAGTCCTGGTAGCAACTCATAAGCGTATCCTGTGTGCATTCGCTTGATCAGTGGCACAGGAGCAGCTCGTTTTAGTAACATATAGGTCATAGACATGTGCGTGCGTTCTTGTTCTTCCGCCCGAGTACATGTGTATGCATGAAGGGGTAGGTAGGTAGATAGGTAGGAAGGCAGGTAGGTCGGTATGCATGTATGTATGTAATTTCGTATGTATGTTCTCTTGTGTGTCTACGTGTAAACAGAAGCAGGTATCCGATAGTGCTTCGATTCCAGTAGTAGTCGTCGAACAAGATTAGGGCATGTGCTTTCGATAGGTGTCTTGGAGATTGCGCAACCAGCCAAGGAGTGTGCAACAAATTGCCGCCACCGAGCGAGCGTTTGCCGCCATACTGAGCGACGGCTCCGTCGTGACGTGGGGAGATGCTGATTCAGGCGGTGACAGCACTGCTGTTCAAGATCAGTTGAAAGATGTTCAGAAGATCAAATCCAGTTCAAATGCCTTTGCTGCGATCTTGGGCGATGGGTCTGTGATTTCCTGGGGCTGTGGCGATGAAGGTGGCGACTGCAGCGCCTTTGCAGCATTATGCGCATCAAGGTGGAGTTGGGAGATTGTGTGCTAATGCTCCCGGTTGATAAGTCGCTTGAGTACAGTTAGCTGCCGCTGACGGCCATGTAGGAACCTGATTGAGAAACCTTGGTCTTGGTCCTATAACACCAAAATGTGAGGATCCATATATACAGCCAGTAATAAAGACCCAAGGTTTCTTAATCAGGTTCTATGTTAGCTGCTTCAGGCCTCGCAAGCTGTGTCCTGCATCCAACACAAGTAGCCAGGCAAGGCCCTAAGGACCTTTGCACAGGATTATAAACCCTAATTCCTAGGCTTTAAACCCTAGAGCCTAAACCCTAAGCCCTCATGCTTAGGCCTGAAAGGCTCTCCTATCTAATCAGGTACCTCACGGGCAAAGGTGCTCCCAAACGCTAAACCGTAATCACAGCATCCACTAAATAAAACATAAAAGACCTGAAAGATAAATGCCATAAGATTTTTCAACAGCACGCAAAGACAAAAACGTAGTAGTCTATTTATTAGTAGGGTGTAGGGTTTAGTGTTTTGGAAAATGTTTAGGTTATAAAACTTGGCGTTCTTCTGGTTGGCTCTTAGGACTTTAACGTTTTTGGTTTCTATATGAACCATAATACGGCTGATGGACCAAATCCTGCATGACCCATAATAAGGAATATACCATAATTCCCATAGTTTAGGGTCCTTAGGGTCATGCAGGATTTTGTCCATCAGCCGTAAGGAGACTAAAAGTTTAACTTTTAGGAGGGGTTCAGAAGTCAGCCAAGAAAACTTGTGTCCGGCAAGAAGGAACCCTCAAGGCCAGGGGTGAGGCTCTTGGATGTTCTGCTGGGTGGGGGAGTAATACCTAGTAGCTGAGTGGATACACTTCACACTTTTAGGGATAATATTACCCACTAAAAAATTGAAAGTGTACACGTTTTGGGGCTTATGAACTTAGCAACTAGGAATATGAGGACCTAAATAACTGCCGATACTATTTGGCGGGGGGGGGATTATGACTCGAGTATAGTATACCCCGAAACCATATTCTAATTATTAAGGCCCCTACATTATGTTGCGGTTCGGGCTTGGGGATTCTCCCTGACATGCATCTAACAGATTACCATCATACCACAATCACGGAGACTTTTTCGAGTTGTTTCTGCACGGCTCTGTTCATATTCCGCAAACATGTGTTCGATATTTGGGAGTTTCCGAAAATTAGGAGTACCTTATTTGGGGGTCCTTACAAAAAGGATCCTACTATTTGGGGTGCTATATTAGGGTCCCCTATTTTCGGAAACTCCCATGTAGTAGGAACCGCTTAGATCCCCAATGCCCAACCTTTAAACCTTTTTGGGTTCCTATAGTTCAGTAGGAATCGGAAAGTTCAACCTTTTAAGACTGTGGCTCATTAGGGGAGTAAGACAGAGATTGGAGGTATCGACGGTCGCCAAGAAGCCAAAGTCTAAGCCCCTAGATATCAACCTCCCGAGCCGCCCCTTGTGAATACGTCTCACCTGTGTAGCACTCTGCTTGGAGGGTTGGGGGATTTACTAAGTAGTTGTTTTATAGACATTTAAAGAATCATAACCCCAGTTCGGATCACTTGTAGGGTACTGAGAAGTCTTCTTATTACCTTCTTGCTAAGTCTCCCGACCCTCCAAGTAAGGTGAGAGCTTTGCAAAGCCTTAAAAGCCGAGGTGCCGTAATATAGGCCCTAATACAGGCCCCTATATCCCTAAATCTCATATAATTCCCTTCTAGAATCTAGAACCCTTAAGGGACCCTTTAAAGGAACCCTAACCTAATTATTGAGGTGCGGTAGAAGGGCAGCTGAAGCATGTCCGGCAGCTGCAGTCCTCTGCTGCTTGAGCATTTGAGAAAACCCTGGGGTTCTGCCTCAAAGGGTCTGTCAGGGCTCCATTAGGCAACGGGGTTTTCGTTGTAGGGCTTGGGGAAGTTTAGAGTTTAAGAATTTCGGGTTCAGAATTTCAGGCTTGTGGATTCGTATTCGGGGCTGTTCGTAGCACTCAATGTGAAGGGTCTCAACCCTTTCCCTGGGTACCCTGAACGCCAAACACAAACATCGAGACGCCAACATGCCATGGGTCCATGTACCTCTATCTCCTTGTCTGGCTGCTGACACATAACAACATATATACACATATGTATGTACATACAGCTGGCTAGCTAGCTAGCTAGTTAGTGCTTAGTATATACCGGAAGTATCAAAGTGCCTAGTGATCAGGAAAGTATTCAAAATACTAACCTACAACACTACCACCCTTAACCCAGGTAGCCAAGTACGTAGTTTTGCAGACCCTCTGGAATACTTGGGCCCTTCCGAGATTCCTATGAAGGTACTTTATGCCCAAAGTGATTGCATGCTATACAGCTACGTGGAACCCGGAGGAATGCAACAGGCCCCACAAAGTTAGGATGCCATATACCCTCAAGCCCCAACATGTGGCGACTAAAAAAGATGACGTGCACGTAGGTTTGTGTTGGTTGTTTATGGTTTTTATGTCGTCTTAGGGGGTCGAAACCTTGTGAGCCTCACAGACAGACCCCAGGCTACTGCATTTGCAGCTGTTCGTGCTGATGGTTCTGTGGTAACATGGGGAGACCCCGGCAGTGGCGGCGACAGTGCCTCGTCCTTTGTATGGCTTGGTAGTCGAGGAGGCAAGTTCAACCCTTGAGCAGCACTAATTGTAACCCATGCTTCCCTCCCGGCGACTTAGCAGGTGGAATGGTTAAGTTGAGCCTGAGTGTTCGCACGAGAGTTCAGGCAAAGTCTAGGGTGGGGTGAGGGGTTCTCAATTTTATCAGGGAGTAATGCCTACAAGCCGCACCCTAAGCCCTAAAAACCCTAAGCCCTAAATCCTAAATCCTAAACCCTAAATCCTAAATCCTAAACCCTAAACCCTAAGCCCTAAACCCTAAACCCTAAACCCTAAACCCAACGAAAGCCACCCTAGGCCCTGACACCTTCGGCCCCAGGCGTGGGTTTCCGTCTTGTTTTGTTGGGGGCTTCTTGAAAAGTTGGGTTTAGGGTTTATATAGACTTGCTTTTGGGGTTTAGGGTTTATATAGACTTGCTTTTGGGGTTTAGGGTTTTGGGTTTGGACTTTAGAATTTTTGGGTTTCGAGGTTTGGGGTTTTCACGTTTGAGTTGTGCATGCTATATGGATGGGTTCTCCTATGGGTGCTTTAAGGCTAGAGTAGGGAGCACAGGTGCACCCCTGATTATTTGATCTCCTTGCCAGAAAAAGGGATTATAACAGATAGGCATCCTAGTGGGGTCCTACGAGAACGAGGGGGTTTTGAAAACCAGAGGTCCGCAGCAAACAGGTACAGGGACTATCAGGGCAAGAGCTTCAATGAGGCTTTGGCACAGGCATCCCGGTAGCTAGGGATCTTCCTGCTGGGATCAAGCTCTGCTGGCTGTTAGGGCTATTGGTTTATGGCCCAAGAATGCCAAAAGAAGTCCGAGGGACCACCGATTGGACCAAAGCATGTGTCAGGGCAGGTAAAGTCTTGGATGGTTGTTGAAAGTACTACTACTACTACTACTACTACTACTACTACTACTACTACTACTACTACTAGTTCTAGGGTCCTGGTCCTTCTCTGCGATCCCCCAGCAGATCATGACGGTTTAGAAAGCCCAAACTCCTAAACCCGGAGCCTCGACAAATCCGTCAACCCTAAACCCCTAAGCCCCTAAGCCCCTAAGCCCTAAGCCCCTAAACCGCTGAACCCTAAACCCCTAAACCCCGAAACCCCTAAACCCCCAAACCCCTGAACCCTAAACCCCTAAACCGCTGAAGCCAAACTCCCAAGAAAAGCCCAGAGCCCAGATCAGGTCTGAATTGCCAGGCTCGTCCCTGCAAACCGGCCTCAACAACCGGCTCGAGTTGAGGGTTCAGAGGTTTGGGGTTTAGGGGTTTAGGGTTCAGGGGTTCTGGGGTTTAGGGGTTTAGGGGTTTAGGGTTCAGGGGTTCTGGGGTTTAGGGGTTTAGGGGCTTGGGGTTTAGGGTTTGGGGTTCACTTAAACTCACATGTTCCTTATCCTTACCCCAAGACGCAGAACACGACAAGTCTAAAAGCCTCGAGGGATTTGCCTGAGGCGGGTCCGTGGAACGTCTGCTAAAGGGGCCTATACAAACTTGCCTACACTATTTTGGGGGTTCCTTATTATAAGTATAGTATAATGGACCCCCAAAAGCCTGTCCTAATTATTAAGGCCCCTATATCCCTAAGTCCCTTACTGAGCCTTTAAAGGATCCCTGTAAAGCCTATCCTAAGGCGGGTCCGTGGAGCATCTACTTGTGGACGTGAAGGCGATCAAGTCCTCGCGGGAGTCGTTCGCTGCCATCTTAGGCCTGTTGTGCGAAGGGTTAGGGACCCAAAAGGCACATAAGCATAAGCATTTTGTAGGGATATCCTAACTTATTGGGCCTCATTATAAGGGGGTTTATATGCGATATCCCTATCCTTATACCCTAAACCCTACACCCTAAACCGCTTTTTTGGGGCCCTAAATTCAGACAGTTCAGGGCCAGGTTCGGGGGTTCAATCGGGGGGTGGCGCCTCCAAATTAGGGTTTTTAGGGGTACCTTATTCCGGGCTCCTTATAATAACTACCCAGACCTTCCAAAATCCCTTAATTAGGGAACATACCTTAAATCATATTAGGGATCCTAGTATAATTTAGGGTATATTCCTTAATTAACGGATTTTGAAAGGTCTGGGTACTGTAGGGCTTTGGGACATTTTCATATTTTCCCTTATTGGGCTTAAGAGGATCTTTTTTGCTAATAGTTTTCAAAAGCTTTGAAAGCCCCAACTAGGTAGTAAGGATCCTTTTTTGGGGGTACTATATTAGGGTTTATTGTTTAGGGTAGCTATGCTTAGTAGCTGAGTGGATACACTTTACACTTTTTGGGATAATATTTCCCACTATAAAACTAAAAGTGCACAATTTTCGGGGCTTATGAACATGGCCCCAAAACCCTATTCTAATTATTAAGGCCCCTATATTACTGGCGTTGAAGATAGAAGTCGCAGGTTGAGACAGGCCGTCCACACAACCGTTCACAATTCAAGACTCACCTTTAAACTTGTAGTTTAGTAGGAATCGGAAAGTTCAACCTTGTATTTGCGTGGCTTATTGGGGGAGTAAGATCAGTATAGCGGGACCCCAACTACCCACAGCCCCGATGCTCACCATTAAGTAGTCTGTGGGGCCGTAATGCTGGGCAGCATCATAAGGAGCCTTGGAAGGGTAAGGGGCCTCAATACCCCTACAGAAAGCCCCAAAAAGTTGGAAACCGGATTAAGGCCAAATAGTGCTGGGATTCCCTATACATTACTCTTAAGGATTGAGGCCATTGGGTTTCCAACTTTTGGGCTTCTACTGTAATAAGGAACTGACAAGACTCCAATACAGCTTATTTGTGGAAGTATGGTCTCCTACCCCCCTCCCCCTTACCCCAGTAAGGGTTATTGCAGGGTTCTATAATAGGGTCTCCTTTAAGGGGCATTATCGGGGTCTATAATGGGGTCCCATTTAAGGGTCCCTGTGCTGGGCCGCAGGCGATGGATCTGTGGTGACATGGGGCAACCCCGCATCGGCGGCTGACCGTCACTCTGACGCAAAGTTGGGGATTGGCTGGGTACAGTAAGGGTATAAAGCAAATGCAGCGTCTAAAGCACTGTTTGGCAGTTCAAGAGAACACCCATCAATGTTAAAATAAAAAGATTTATGACCGTATAATGTGTGCAATTGTATTTGTTTATAACATTGGAATGATGTAGGACAGCAGTATGTCAAGCTTGCCGGGAATGTTGGGTACATGTGTCCTTGTCTTGTGCTGCGGGCGTCAGGGACGAAGCTGCTAGGAAGCTGAACTTCCGTAGCTCCTGCGAAAGAGTTTCAGAAGGGCCCACATTTTTCTCGTCATCAATGGCATGCTTCATTTAAGGACCACAAGAATGTGTTCAGAAGGCAGCCGCTTAAGGTTCGTAAATCAGGTACGTATGGCGCTTGAAGATTTGGGAGGTTTATTCTCGCAGGTCACCCTTGTGAAACTGAGATCGCTTTGGGGTGCCAAAGTACGGTAGTAGTGTGTTGGGTAGGCCGGCTGTAGCTCTACAACCCACAGTCTTGGTTATGACTCAAAAGCATGTTTTGGGTATGACACGAAAAATATAGTAAACTCCAAACATCTCTTCCAAAAATGCACATTAAACCCCAGAGAACAACTCCAAAAGGCAACTACCATCTCCAAAAAGCAAGCACTAAGAGCAGAGGCTCTGAAGCCCAGAAACCTACAGCCCTGAGCCCGGAGGCCCCCCCAGACTGCTAATCTTAGGGTTTAGGGTTTAGGGTTAGGGTTTAGGGTTTAGGGTTTAGGGTTTAGGGTTTAGGGTTTAGGGTTAGGGTTAGGGTTTAGGGTTTAGGGTTTAGGGTTTAGGGCTAGGGTTAGGGTTAGGGTTTAGGGTTTAGGGACTAAGGGGCTGAGTAGGTAACCTTTATATAACCTTTTGGGGCTTATATAATCCTATTACTGGGCTTTGGAGTACCGTACTTTGGGACTTTTTTCTTAAAGGAGCCATTGCGAAATACAAGTTTATACTTTTTTCTCCCTGGTTGCTTAAAAGCCCAGATTATATTGCAAAAGGTTAACTTTTTTTTGGGCTAGGGCCTAGGGTACTCAGCCCCTAAGAAAACGAATCGAAACCTTCTATTAACAAAGAAACGTTTAACCTGCGCAAAAAGTCTTACAAGCTTTCTAACACCTTCGTTTACGAATTGTTGACAAGAACCCCATAAAGGGCAGAGCCTCCAAAATCCTCAAAAACCGCAAACCCCTAACCCCCTAAACCCTAAACGCGAAACCTCCAAGCACCACAACCCGAAACCCAAAGCCCTCGGTTTAGGGTTTAGGGTTAAACTAGGTAGGGCTTTGGGACATTTTATATTTTCCCTTATTGGGCTTAAGAGGATCTTATTTACTAGTATTTTTCAAAAGCTTTTAAAGCCCCACCTAACTTTAATCCGCAGATCTCAGACAGCAAGGATAGACGGAACAGGGTGCTCCAACACCCTAAACCCTAAACCCCTAAACCCCTAAACCCTAAGCCCTAAGCATCCCGTGTTTCTTGAGGCAGCTCTGCGCAAAAGCAATTGAAGTCTGTGAGAGAGATCCAAAGCTCCCAACATGCGGCTTGCTTTCTTAGTATAACGTTTAAGGCTTATTGGCTGTAAACTAAACTTTTCAACTTTTGGGGCTCTTATAGGGTGGTGGATTCTGACAGTTTCAACTTTTATTCCCTTGGGTTTAAGGCCAAAAGGTTATAGTACAGTATACCCAATTCTAGTTATTCAGGCCCATACATGAAATGAGGCGTACGCAGCTCTTCTGGCGGATGGCTCTGTCCACACCTGGGGCTCTTCCGGCTTCCTACCTGCTTGTGCCGAGCGTGTTGTAACATTTTGAGGTTAAGGGGGCGTGCTTTATGGGGCGTAATTCAAAGCGGCGGGGAGGTGGAGGAGACAGGAGGAGGATAGATTGTCAGACATAACTTCTCAATTTTGGGTGGTAAACCTCGAAATCCTTCGACATAAAACCAAAACAGGCGCAAGTAAGGCTATGGTGGTGACAGCAGTTATGTGCAAGAGCAGCTGCAGAATGTGATACAGATTCAAGCCTCGCAAAGTGCCTTTGCCGCACTGTTGGCCGATGGTTCTGTGGTGAGCTGGGGCGCGACGGACTCTGGTGGTGACTGTCGTGCAGTCCAAGACCAGCTGAAGGATGTGCAGCAGATTCAAGCCTCTGCTCAAGCATTTGCTGCAGTCCTTGCTGACGGATCCGTCGTTGTTTGGGGCGACGCTGGGTTCTGAAGTAGAGTCCTTCGTTGCTTTCTTTCAGTTTTCTGGCAGTACAGCCTCTAACCCAGGACGACGGCCTTTGCTTCGACTATCGAGATGTCTGCCATCAGCTACAGGATGTCGTAAGCATGCAAGCGTCGCAGGCCTGGAGTGTAGGGTTGCAGGTTTAGGAAGGATATCGATGCCGACATTGGTGTTAGAATCATTCTTAATCGTATTCCTTTGCAGCCCGTGTAAGATTTACGGCATTATCAACCCAGAGACCCTGCACTGTTGGCGTTCCTTGGTAGCCCCTCTATCATTGCACATTAATGTATCCCAAAAAACCCGATCTAATTATTACGGTCTCCATTGTAGTTACCCTATGAAATCACACCGTTATAAACAGCAAAATGCACATTCATCAATAAATTCATTAAAAATCAAGTAATAATTAACTAAATATTCATCAATATTCAATTATTCATGTATTAATCAATTATCAATGTATTATTCAATCGTTAATATACCACAAAAACCCAAGTCTAATGTATATATAATCTGCCCCAAAACGACTACCCTTGACCCTAAACCCTAAACCCTAAGCCCCTAAACCCTAAACCCATGACGGACCGAGCCGCCAGGAAGGAGACTTCGGGGATTCAAATTTTAGGACGTTGCGGGTTTGAGAGGTTCGAGCTTACGATCTACTTGGAGGGTAGGGGCGACATAGCAAGTAGTGATTTTATGGATTTTTTAGTATGATAATTTCGCTAACCCCAACTACGATCCTTTTTAGGTTACGTAGAAGTCTACTTATTACCTACTTACAAGGTCCCCCGACCCTTGCGCAGGGTCTTGTGTCTTGGGTTGTTTTGAAGCCGATTGGAGTGCTGAGGCTTCGGTTTAGGGTTTAGGTTTTAGGGTTTCGGGTCCTTAAACCCTAAACCCTAAAAACCCTAAACCCTTGCAGCAGTTACGGTTTAGGTTTTAGGGTTTACGGGTTTAGTCTTTCGGGCTCACGAAGTCTTGGGCCTATACTTGGACCCTGAAGAACCTACCTTTTTACGGACTTATATAAGGAAATCACGCAGAGGATCCCTAAAAGGAAAGGTTTTATAGGGTCCAGGTAGGGTTTAGGAATATTAAGGGTGTTGGGGCTACGTTGAGACTGTAAAGGAGCCAATTTCGAAGGTTATGGTGTTGGGGTACTCTGGACCCTAAACCCCAAACCCAAAACCTGAAACACGAAACCCTGAACCCACAACCCAACACCCTATACCCTAACCCATTTATAGGATCACTTTAAAGGATTATAGGATCCCTTTAAAGGAGCCCTTATAGGATCCCTTTAAAAGGAGACCCACAACCCAACACCCTAAACCCTAAACCAACCTCTTAGGCCCTTAGATCTCCCACAAGAAAGTCTTAAAGAGTGCAGATCCTTTTACTTATTGGCTGTGGGGTACCTTCTTTAGGGGTCCTTATCATAAGGATTCTACGAGTTAGGCTGCTATATTAGGGTCCCCTGTTTTCGGAAACTCCCAAATTTCTTATTGGCTGTAAACTAAACTTTTTAACCTTTGGGGCTCTTATAGGGTAGTCGATTCTGAAAGTTTCAACTTGTATTCCCTCGGGTTTTGGGCCCAGTGAGTTTAACGGATCTGCGGTGGGCTCTCCGGGCAGGACGCTTTTGCAGCAATCCGGGCTGATGACTCTGTGGTAACCTGGGGTGATTATCGCACTGGCGGCGCCTTCGACGGTGAAGTTGAATGTTTAGGTTTTAGGGTTTATGGGGTTTAGGTCGACGGTCAAGTTTAATATGGTGCTTTATAGCAAGTCGTTCAACGAAGGTGTCATAGATATTCCACTTCGTCACAAGATATCTTGACCAACAGGTCTTGCTGCTGGGGCGGTGCTTTCACAAACTACAGTACCATACTTGGATTGGAGGGCTGGGGACTTGGTATGTAGTTCTTCTGGACGCTTATCAGTATCACAACCCCACTTAGAATCCTTCTTAAAGCGTACTTATCACCCACCTGCAAGCCCCCCGACCCTCCAAGTACAGACATCTAGCTGCATGCACTGATGGTTTGATACACGGGTGAAGTTTGTTGCTTCAGGTGACAGCAGCACGGTGGAAGATCAGCTGCGGCCCCACAGGCCTTGAAGCTTGAAGGACAAGGAAGGCAAGAGCGCTGAGAAAGAGTGAGATGGAAGAGGAGCGAGTTTTCAATGCTTTGGCTATCTACCCATAAAGCCATACCCTACCCGTATTGAGGAGTATATAGGTTTATGGTTAGGATCTGTTATATGGGTGGTTGTCAAAATTATGGTCCCTTTCTCGGTGCCTACTATAATACGGCACCTATTATTGCGGGTACCCAAAAAGGGACCTTAATTTTGACAACTACCCAGAAAGAAAAGGTAGGTACCCCCAACAAGGGTTTGTGCATTACCCGGTGGGCAAGCTCAAAGCTTACAGTAAACCCCATAAAGTTGGAAACTGGATTAAGGCCAAAGTGTGCTGGGATTCCCTATACATTACTCTTAAGGATTGAGGCTATGGGGTTTCCAACTCTTGGGCTTCTACTGTAGAATCTTGTGGGTTTGAAACCCTGGAGAGAGGATGAGGGGACCCAGACCTTCCGAAATCCCTTAATTAAGGAATATGCCCTAAATTATAGTAGGATCCTTCATATGATGTAAGGTATATTCCTTAATTAAGGGATGTTGGAAGGTCGGGGGATCTCCGAGGAGATAACTGGGTTTAAGGAGTTAGGGTCTAGGGTGCACTTGAAGGGTCGGGGGACTTCGTAAGTAGGTAGTAAGCAGACTTAGAAGTACCATGAAAGGGACCTTAATTGGTGCTATGATACTTTTCTAGACTCTAGCTATTTTTTGAAGGATCTGGGGACTTAGTAGATCAGGCTGTATGTTAATTGGGGTTTAGGGTTCAGGGCGCCTTAGTCAGGGTTTTAAGGCAATTTAAAGATACATATAGGTTCATGGCCCAGTGGCATATATGACCCTGCTTGCCACTATAGTTCATTTTGAATCGGAAAGTTTAAGGCATAGCCGATGTGTGTGTATATATATATATACGTATATGTATATGCACATGTATATGTATATGTATGTTTGTTTGTATGCGTATGAATACAGATACTATCAACATATAGACAGTATACATACATGTATCTATAGCTCTTCTATGATATGTGCGTATGGTATATGTAATTATATGTATATGTATGTATGCATATATATATACATATATATATATCGATATAAGCCTTAATTCGAATTCTACTATGACCGCTTCGAGTCGCGGTATACCCTGAGAGGATGACGACCATCTGCAGCTGGCCCTCCTGAGTTTGCCGCGAGTCGAAACAGGGCCTCTGGAAAACGAAGCTTTGCGCGCTGAGTTGTGGGATTGTAGGGTTGAGGGTTTAGGGGTTTAAGGGTTTAAGGGTTTAAGGGTTTAGGGGTTTAGGGTTTAGGGGTTTAGGGCTTTAAGGGTTTAGGGTTTAGGGGTTTAAGGGTTTAGGTTTAGGGTTTAGGGGCTTGAGGGTTTAGGGGTTTCAGGGTTTAGGGGTTTAGGGTTTAGAGGGTTTAGCATTTTAGGTCGGGCTTCAGGTTTTCATAGGGCTTAAGAGGGTCTCTAAGGGCACACCTGGGCCGAGGTCCTCCAAAATCCCTTAATTAAGGAATATACCTTAATCTATAATAGGATCCCTTATATGATTTAAGGAATATTCCTTAATTAAGGGTTTTGGAAGGTCTGGGTGGGCCGAGGTCAAGTACCTTCACCCTGGCCTCCATCTTCGTGGTCTTGCAGCTGCAGCCCCGGAGATTGCTTTCGTGATTTTGCGATTATGGGGCTTTGTAAGACGTAAGTTTTCTGGGGCGTAATTAGGATTACCATCAAGGTGTAGTAAGTTGAGGGTTGAAGCTTGCGGGGCCTGGGGTTGCAGCATCTCGCAACAGTCAGTTAAGGGTGTAGGATGTAGCCCAAGGCTCCGAGAAGGCTTATAGCTAGGCGTTTGTGGGCCAAATGCTGCATTGCAGCAGGTGTTAGGCCTACTTTCAGCTCGCTGCGGAGACCTAAACCTGTCATAAACATCATCAGCCTTACTAGGTGTAGGCTGTTAAGGGTGTGCTCTAAACCTTAAAACCTCTAAACCGTAACCCCGTTATCCCTAAACCTCTAAACCCTAAGCCCTAAACCCCCCCTCTGTGGGGTCGGTTGAGAGTCCAGGATTTGCTTACCTTTGGTTAGTAGGGAATGGAGGAATGGGGTACAATTATAACTACTACGACTATTACTACCATTCTTCCATTCCCTACCAACCAAAGGTAGATTTGACAACCCACTAAGCTCCCAGCTTCCGGCATGCGAAGCGCTTTAGGCCTCCTGGGGTTTTGGGGTTGAGGGGCTTGGGGTTTAGGGTTTAGGATCTAGGGTTTAGGAGTTTAGGGGTTTAGGGTTTAGGGTTTAGGGCATCTTAAAAAGTAGGGGCTTGGGGTTTAGAGTTTAGGGTTTAGGATCTAGGGTTTAGGAGCTTAGGAGTTTAGGGTTTAGGCTTAGGGTTTAGGGTATTTTAAAAAGTGAACCCCGGAAAGTTGGAACATGGTTTTTGGAGGATCAATGCTGGGGTCCCCTATACTTTACCTTAAGGCCATGAGGATATTGATGTTCCAACTTTCTAGCTTCTACTGTAGGGGCTTAGGGTTTAGAGTTTAGGGTTCATGGTTTAGGTTTATAGCACACTCCGAAAAGTCGGAAGCCGGACTAAGGACAAATAGTGCTGGGATTCCCTATACATTACTCTTAAGGATTGGGGGCTATGGGGTTTCCAACTTTTGGGCTTCTACTGTAGGGATTTAGGGCTTGGGATTTAGGGTTTAGGGACTCTTAAACCCCCCGTGGACGAGAGAATGCAACATACAAGCCTGAATGGGGGTTTCCGAAAATAGGGGACCCGAATATAGTACCCTAAATAGTAGGATCCTTGTTATAAGGACCCCCAAATAAGGTACCCCTAATTTTCGGAAACTCCCGAATATCAGTTGCATAGTCCCATGCGTTTGGGTTCAGAATCTAATATCTAAAGCCGCACATGCCGATTCTTATTATCAAGGCCCATATAACAGCTCGAACCCTAAACCCTAAACCGTTTCGGGAGCCTTACATGGTTTCAGATCTATTCCTTTGCCAGGAACCCCGAAGCCCAGACTGGAACAAGAAGCCTTAACAGCGCTCCAGGCGCTACTTTTCTTTGTCGCAGTTGGGTAACATTTTACATTTTTATGGGTACTTAAAGCCAATAAGGAAAAAACGTTTGAATTTTTAATCCTATCCCAACCATGAAGCCCGTACTACAAGTGCCTCTTTAGCTAGAATAGGGCTATTTGGGTTCGTACTACAGTTCTATATCAAAGAACCTCAAGGATCCCCACGAAAAAAGCCCAAGGCACAAAGTGGGTAATCGTTCAGGTTCCTCTGTTACGCAGCTTTGGGAGCCTTCTACTACCCAAAGGGTCCAAGTAATGGTATAGTATATACTGTCGGGGCCCAAATACCTACTAAGTAGCTACTATACTGGTACTTGGACCCTTTGGGCTAGACATCACTACTTGGAGTCGGGGGGACTTAGTAACTAGTTATTTTAAGGACTTATAAGTACCATAACTCCAATTAGGGGTCCCTTTTAGGGTACTTATAAGTCTACTTACTACCTACTTACTAAGTCCCCCGACCCTCCAAGTAACTAATCATGACCAACAGGGCAATGTTAAAAGTGAATTGCCGGTGCTGGCTGTAAAGGGCTCTACAGGGGTTTAGTGTTCCAGAGAGGGTCCTATAAGGGTTCCATACTTGGAGGTTCATGGGCAGTTTTTTAGTGGGATTATAAGATCCCTAATATGGGCGATAACTATAGTTATCCTACCTATAACCCCACTTATGACTACCCATGAACCACCAAGTAGAATCCCCAAACCTCAGGTATGGAATGAAGTTCCAGACTTTCCAAGAGGAGATGTGGTGGCGAGGATCTCTGATAGGCCCGGTTGACGCTTCGGAGCACCTTAACCCAGACATGCCGTGAACAAATGCCCTTTCTTAACCCACATGATGGGTGTATATCTAATTCGGCAGGGTCTGTGACTTGTTTTTTTTGCAGGGTCGTGCTGTTAGGAGTAATGCCCACCTTTTAATATTCTAGGGTATGTGATTCTTTCAGCGGGAAGAACTGGACCTCCTTGAATGCTTGGTTCACTTCGTACGCAGGGTCAACAAGACGGGCCATGGGGGATCGAAGAGAGCTTCCGGGATACTAACTCGACCTGACTGACAAGTCAAACAAGCTTCCATAAGCTGTTTTCGTTTTGAATTGCTCGCCATTCCGAAGTCTTAAAGTTGATAAGCAGAGGCCCTGCATGGCATTGTTTGCAAAGCTTTCCGTCGTGATTCTTCTCAGGTTAGCTGAGCTTTCACGCTTGGCTTGTTCTATGATGTGCTAAACCCTTTGTTTGGTTTCAAGATCTACAAATATGAGTTTCTGTTGGCCTGCCTTCTCAGAGGGTTGACTTCCAGAGTCTTGGGCACTTTACACAGATTCATGCAGGTTTAGGGGCTTAGGGTTTGGGCTTCGTCATCAGCGGTATGACCTCAGCATCCTATATAGCTCGTAGAAAGGCCATAAGAATCAAGTCTCACAGTGCACCCACATTTGGGGGTTCATAAGCCGCAATCTCGAAATCCCCTACACCCCAAGCCCTAAACCTTGTCCATGATATCTCGGTAAAGCACAAGACAAACAGTATGAAAGCTCAACCCCTGAACGTAAGAACCCCAACCTAAAGCACTACTGAAGCCCAAAGAACACACCGAAAGCACCACATACAATAGAGCTCGCAGTGATGTTGCACATAATCCTTGTTCCTGCTTGGCTTTCTGTTAATTGGTGGGCTTGCCTTTGAAGGGGGGCTCAGGGATCTCGACCTAATTAACCCTGACCCTAGGTCCCAAATTTTCAACTCCAAGAACCCTAAGCCCTACAGTAAACCCCATAAAGTTGGAAACCGGATCAGGGCCAAACAGTGCTGAGATTCCCTATACATGTCTCTTAAGGATTGAGGCTATGGGGTTTCCGACTTTTTGGCTTCTGCTCTAAACCCTAAGCCCTAAACCCTAAGCTTCAAAATCCCGAAACCGGAGCTTTGCCCTGCGGAGGCCTGGGTGAAGTTCTGGGAGTCCTAGATCTCGTGCGAGTGGTCATGATGCCTGGGTTCCCGGATCCAGTCCAGTCATTGTCATACGTGGATAGCATTTTTTTACATTTTTGGCAGGCAGCAATTGAAAATCAGGCTGTTGAGTACTATCCCAACATGGACTAGCAGTGATTGAAACGTAACAGGGTTCGGGTTTAGGGTGCCGATATTGTTCTTCAGGGCTCCTTACCCTTGGCGTCAAAACAGCCCAACAGCCTTATATAGTATGGTCTTTGCGCCCAAAAGCCTTAATATGTGAGTCCTTAGATTCCTAGGGTTAGGATAATTGTGGCATATATTGAAACCCTTCAGGAGACAGTTTTTTGGGTTCGAGTTCAGAGCTCTTCCTTGTAATCTAGGGTTTAGGGTTTAGGATCTAGGGTTTAGGGGTTTAGGGTTTAGGGTATTTTAAAAAGTGAACCCCAGAAAGTTGGAACATGGCTTTAGGAGGATTAGTGCTAGGATCCCTTGTACTTTACCTTAAGGGCATGAGGATAATGATGTTCCAACTTTCTGGCTTCTACTGTAGAGGGATCCTTAGTGTGGGTTAAGGTGAGACGGTGAAATCTCTCCCTCAATTAGTAATTGCGGGGCTTGGAGTCTTTTCCCCTGGGCTCTGCGAACACGAACCCATGCTGTAAGGCTCTGCAAAGTCCGCTCTAACAAAAGGCAAGGCTAAGGCTAATCGCCGCAAGCGCTTTAGGGCATGAGACTTTTAGAGCTGAAAGCCAATGTGAGATGCACTGGGGCTTTGGGGTTTAAGTTTCATGGCTCTAGGGTTTAAGGGTTCAGGGCTTCATAGGAGTCCAAAAACTCTGTGGCTTGGCTGTCAGATTTGCATGCATCAGCCGAGGGGCGTAAGGCTGTGTTAGCAGTTATAGCGGTCCTGGCTGACCAACTTTTGGGGTTACAGTTTCAGAGTTTCCCCTAAACCTCAAGCCCTGAACCTAAACCCCTAAACCCGAAACGCAAACCCCCTAAGGCCTAAACGCTTCAACCTACACCACGTAAACCAGGGAGGGAAGCTGAGGCCAACATTGCTGAATTTTGGCAGCGTCCTAAACTAAACCTTAACTTACGTATACAATATACGCAAGACCTGTACTAAAACCTGCAAACCACACAGAAATCCAGAACGTCAGCCATCAGAAAACGGTAGACAACTTCATACTGACATCCGTGTTAACTCGTAGATTAAAGTACCCAACCCTTACAAGCCCCGTTTCCAAAACCCTAAACTTTAAACCCTAAACCCATCCTACGGTTGATGATATAAATCCTGCATTACCTTAAGGACCCTAAACTACGGGAATTATGGTATATTCCTTATTATGGGTCATGCAGGATTTATATCATCAACCGTAGAACCCATAGACTCCTTCTGAAACCCGGCCGATTCGCCTTATGGTTTAGGGTTTAGGGTTTAGGGTTGAGCTGTTCAGGACCTTAGTGGAGCTTCGGAAGTACGAAAATCGCCGGAAAGCCCGGGACGGCCACTTCCTCCCGAGGCCGCGAGCATGGTTGGGGCTTTTGGGACTCTTGAGGGGTTTAGGGTTTAGGGTGTAGGGTTCAGGGTTTAGGGTTTAGGGTTCAGGGTTTGGGGTTTAGGGTTCAGGGTGTGCCAAGCCTGACGCGCGGCTGCGTGATTCCCGCCCGACCCACCCGAGGTTCGTTGTGCATTCAGTTTAATCTTTTCATTATTTTTCTACCCCTTGTATCAGACGAACAAGCGNAGGGTGTGCCAAGCCTGACGCGCGGCTGCGTGATTCCCGCCCGACCCACCCGAGGTTCGTTGTGCATTCAGTTTAATCTTTTCATTATTTTTCTACCCCTTGTATCAGACGAACAAGCGCAAAGTATCTAGCCCTTAGAAGATGAGAATGGTCCAAATGGAGTGGAAGTTAAGTTGTAGCCGAAGGATTCAATTTAACTTCCGCGTAGTTGCGTAACACATGTTGCTTCACCACAAGGAGTCGCTCGCCGGGCTGCGGACCATCCATCGGGCACGACGGCATCTTCTGCGGCGGCATGACCGGGACAATTGGACGGTGACAAGTCTAATCTTGGCCCCNTTGGCCCCAGAGGCGGCCGTATACTGTGAGAGGGATACCTTGCGGTAGCAAGCAAGCTCGCATGGTGGATCATCTTGAACACAGACGAACGACAATGCTCGCGCCCCAAGCTGACAGCCCTCTTGCCAGCGATACAGTTGTCTGCGCTGACATACACGTGTCACCAGAGGTCTTTTTTCTGCTTCGCGGTCGAATGCTCCCTCCCCATATTAGCCTAAATCCTAAATCCTAAAGGCCCCCGGGAACGGCCCGAACCCAAATCCTAAATCCAAAACCGTAAACCCTAAATCCTAAATCCTAAAGGCCCCCAAGAACGGCCCGAACCCAAAATCCTAAATCCAAAATCGTAAACCCTAAATCCTAAATCCTAAACCCCCGGGAACGGCCCGAACCCAAAATCCTAAATCCAAAATCGTAAACCCTAAATCCTAAATCCTAAAGGCCCCCGGGAACGGCCCGAACCCAAAATCCTAAATCCAAAATCGT
>BGNK01000116.1:140920-207478 GCA_003297005.1 Symbiodinium sp. clade A Y106 | reverse complement strand
AGCAGCACAACCACTTTGAATGAGGTTTTCAGTCAGCAAAATTCTTCGAATAGTCTTTATACAACTTAGGATTTGAATTTAGGATTAGGATTTAGGATTTAGGATTAGGATTTAGGATTTAGGATCCTATCTGGGGTTGAAGTTTACAGGTCTACTATTAGGAGCAGTCGTCATTGGTGATTGCCGAGAAATGAGAGGCTGCAGGCTGCAGAGGCTTCACCCTCTGCAGTGTACGCCTATGCGGCTCTCTGATCGATCGCGGGCCGCTTCGCGACTAGGTCGCGCTCGCGGCCTAGACTTTGGGGTTTAGGGTTTAGGGTTTAGGGTTTGGGGCTTAGGGTTCAGGGTTTAGAGTTTGGGGTTTAGGGTTCAGGGTTTGGGGTTTAGGGTTTGGGGTTTAGGGTTTAGGGTTTAGGGTTCAGGGTTTGGGGTTTAGGGTTTAGGGTTTGGGGCTTAGGCCGCTACTGTTGGGGCGTATGAGGAAGAGATACTTGGGCTATTCTTCAACATATTCTTAAATGTTGGGAGAGTCTTTTCTCAAGACTAAGAAAGACCCTAAGGGTCCAAGTACCCAACTAGTAGGGTTTCAGGGTCCAAAAACCATTCAGAGTATTGATTTTGGGACCTAAACCCCTACTAACCCTACTATTTGAGTATTTGGACCCTCTGGGAGAAGGTTGTTTCACCGACCTGCAAGCACCGGCTAGATGGCTGGGACTTATGAGGATGAAGAAAGGGCTCTTCACACGCTCTTTAAGGGTTCCCCTATTGGTCTCTCTTTATACGCCTTCCTACAAGGCTCCCTGTACGGGTTCTCAACCCATAATCCTAAACCCTAAACCAATTCCCATAAGGGTTCTTTTGCAAGGACCTGTCGAGCTCTTTAACGGTTTCAGTGCAGAGGGGTTCAGGGTTTCGGGTTTAGGCATGTGTTGCTTTTCTTGTGTTTTGTGGGTCTGCGGGTTCTCAGGATTCCATGAAGGCCCCTTGAGTTGCTTGGGGTCGCGGGGTCGCTACAACAAGCTTTGAGGCTTATGTAAGCTATATAAAGGGAGGGAGGGGGGTGGACTGCTGGTGCACGAGTCAGGACCACAATAGGGGGTCGAGGGTTGATTATCCTAAACGTAATGCAAGGACTGCATCGTTCGTTAGAGCTCTTACGAGCTGATTTCGTAAACTTAACATTTGAGGAAGGGATATCACCACACTTCAAGTGAATCGTCAGCAAGTTTGAATGTCGCAATCCTCAGGCCCTTATTACAGACGAAGGATGGAGAATCCCGGCAGTTGTCGTCCTCGTCCCATGTCCGTTTCTCGATCAATTGATAAGCGGCGTCCGTTTCGACCAATATTGTTGCCTGACATCATGGCTGGCTGATGCTTTGAACGTCTGCTCTTTGCGATCTCTGTCACTTTTGATGAGTACCTCAACTCATTCAAGAACTATCAGAGAGATGAGTTAGGCTCAGGCATTATCGAGGTAATTCGCCAAAACGGCGCATACGCTGTGAATTTCACATTTGTGTATGTGACCTTTCGCATCATCTCCGACGCCACCGGGGTTTTGATCGACCAGAGCAGAGCGGCATCGGCAATGCACCTCGGGTAATCTTTGTAACAGCTATATATCCAGCCTGTAAAATGAACCCGAATATAGACTGCTACAGGGTGGTGCAATACCTCAGCTATACCTTCAACCATGTTAAGGTTCCAGCCAGAGTTTGAGAGAAATTCCTTGATTGAGAGGTTTTGGGGTCTCTGGGTAGACCATGTATCATTATTCCATGAAATCCTCAAAGCCGTGTTCCAAGCATTCAATAAAATGCAATATAAACTTGGACCCAAAGGAACCAGGCAGATGCGGATGGAAACCCCCGCTCAATTAGACCCTTATAGAACCGTTACACCAGAATAGAACCACAAATAAACTACAGAATCCGACTGTACTGTTCACACGTAAACCCTGAACCCTAGAAACCCTAAACCCGGGAGAAAAGCCTAAAGGAACCGGACGGAGGGTTGATACAACCCGACTGAAAGGTGGGGGACTTCGTAAGTAGATAATAGGTAGACTTTTACTTGGCGTTCTTCTGTTTGGCTCTTAGGACTTTAACTTTTTTGGGTTTCTATATGAACCATAATACGGAGGCGAAAAGTTTAACTTTTTAGGAGGGGTTCATAAGTCAGCCAAGTTTAAGTACCTTAAAGGGGCTACTAATTGGGGTTATGATGCTGAAAGTCCAGAAAACAAGTAGACACTAAGTTCCCCGACCCTCCAAGTACAGAGCCAGGACAATCCGGAGGGTAAATGAAACAAGTACACACTAAGTTCCCCGACTATGATGTCCTTATATAAGTCCTTAAAGTGGCAGGTCGTTTCGGCCACTTGAGCCAGGAAAATCCGGAGGGAAAGTGTCGACACCCTGAGCAAACCCTAAACCCGAAACCCTGAGCCAGGAAAACCGTAAACCCCAAACCCGAAAACCGAAGCCCCGAGCCAGGAAAATCAGGAGGGAGAATGACAACGACATAAGTCCTTAAAAAGGTAGGTTCTTTAGGGTCCAGGTAACTTTAGGGTTTATAAGGGCCTGAGCCAGGAAAATCCGGAGGGAATTTTTCGAAGCCCCTAAAACCCTAAAGTTTAGGGTTTAGGGCCCTAAACCCTATAAACCTTCCTTTTTAGGGTTCCCCGACTATGATGTCCTTTTATAAGTCCTTAAAAGGGTAGGTCGCCAGGAAAATCGTAAACCCTAAACCCTAACCCTAAAGCCTAAACCCGAGCCAGGAAAATCCGGAGGGAGAATGACAAAGACTACCAGCCTGCTCCGCCTCCTCGGCTCTGGAAGCAGGTCGGACCTTCAGGGTTTTGGGGGGGTTTTCAGGGGGTTTTGAGGGGCGTTTTGGGGGATCCTTTAAAGGGACCACAAGGATATTACAGGAGTTTAGAGGTTAAGGGGCCGAGGTTTAGGCTTAGGGGTTTAGTGCTTTAGGGTTTAGGGGTTTAGGAAGGTTTGGGTCTTAAGGGCGGTGTAGGGGTTTAGGGTTCAGGTTTTTGGGGTCTATAGAGCTTTAGTGTTAAGGGTTCAGGGGGTTTGGGTTTAGAGTTTAAGGGTTTAGGGTTGAGGGTATCAGAGCTTCGAGAGTTAGGGGTTTAGGGTTTTGGAGGGTCCTCGTTGGAATCATCTTGGCATCACGTTTAATCTGTAGGCATATGGTGTAACTGCTTGGGGCTTGGAATTTCCTTGCATAAGATGTGGGGAGTTTCCGGGGCTTCCGGCCACCATCTGTTTCTGACCAGCATGCGCTAACGAAAGCCCCCAAGCCCGAAATCCTTACACGAACGTCTCTGTAGGGATTCTTTGCTGTACTGTGGTTCTCTATCTGGCAACAACAATTAATTAACACGTCATGCTCCTGGTACTCGGCCAAGAGCCTTGCAAAGGCAGTGGCAGCTCCGTCAGTGCCGCCGGGGCCCGCGATCACGGCCGCACCGCCTCCGGCAAGGCCAGACCAAAACAGACCTTCAGCGTTTAGGGGTTTAGGGTTTGAGGCTTAAGGTTTGGGGGGAAATGGTAAGTAGGTAATGAGTATAGACATATCAGTACCCCAAATAAAGGGATCCGAATTGGGGTTATGGTATTTACAAATCCTTAGTAGCTGAGTGGATACACTTTACACTTTTTGGGATAATATCACCCACTATAAAACTGAAAGTATGCACTTTTGGGGGCTTATGAACTCAGCAAATAAGAATCTGTAAGAGAACTAGTTACTATCCCTGGCCCTTCAAGTCATGTTGTTCCTTTGGGAAGGGCAGGGCTACCAGTTGCAAGATGAAGATCCCAACACAATGCCAAAGACCAATAAGTTCAGCATCCGAAGCCGCATGACATGGCCTCTTGGAGCATTCGCGCTAAAGACTTCTATCCTCAGTTCTCCTAAAGTTAAAGGCTAAGCCCGAGCACAAGAGCTTCACACTTATGTAGTCTGTAAACTAAACTTTTCAACTTTTGGGGCTCTTATAGGGTAGTCGATTCTGAAAGTTTCAACTTTTCTTCCCTTGGGTTTTGGGCCAGTGAGTAGTGGCCTGAGTAATTACAAAAACTTGTCCCTAGGGGTTCCCTACTAATTGATATAAGTACTATCCCAGACCCCCGGGAGGATCCAAAAAGTAGATCCCAATGGGGGGGGGTCCTATAAAGACCCTTTAGTAGTACAGGGCCCCAAATTGGGGGATCTACTTTCCAGATCCTCCCGGGGGTCTGGGCATTCATGGTAAAGCATACCCGAAAACAACTGGAAAGACGCTACACTATGAGCACTCAGTCCTCAGAGCCTTGTCTGGTAGCCGGGCCAATGCAAACCGCAAGTCTTTAGTTTTCCTATCACAACCACCCTAAACCCTTAAACCCTAAAGCCCTTAAGCCCTAAACCATCCTACACCCCTAAACCCCTTAAACCTCCCAGTAGGACGTTTGGGGAGTTGTGAAAGCACCCAGAGACTCCAAAACCCCTTAATTGACGAATACCCCTTGATTTGTAGTAAGAACCCAAATCTGAGTTAAGTTCATGAACACTTTGGGAGCTGTGAAAGCAGGCCGGCTTTCCTGCCGCCTCAGCCTCTTCCGCAGGCCGCCGATTAGGGTCTGGAAAAAGGGCATAAATACAAGCCTAAGGGGTTTAGGGCTTCGGGGGTTTAGGGGTTTAGGGGTTTGGGGTTTAGAGGTTTTAGGGGTTTTAGGCGTTTTAGGGGTTTAGGGCTTTAGGGCTCAAGGGTTTTAGGGGTTTAGGGTTTAGGGGTTTAGGGGTGTAGGGTTTACGTGTTTAGGGTATCCGCATGAGACCACTTGGACCCTAAAGCACCTGGATTGGGACTACTTTGTGGCCCAAGTGTACACTGCTTGAGCACATGGACCCTGAGTTAGGGTTTTCACAGGATGTCCCTCTTTCGCAGGATGTCCGTAGCCCCCTAAACCCTGAATCCTAAAACCCCTGGATGCCTAAACCCTAAACCCTATACCCTTAAACCCCTGAACCCTAAACCCTAAATTGGTCAGATTGCGGCTGGCAAGTCCATGGCCCCACCCCCGCCGCCGATGCGGCAAGGGGCTGCGGCCAAAGCGTCAGGAGCTTGGACAAGGGAGCTGGGTTTTTAGGGTTTAGGGGTTCAGGGTTTGGGGGGTTTAGGGTTTCAATTTAGGTTACCATCTAGGGTTTAGGGGTTTAGGGTTTAGTTTAGGGTTAAAGGATTTGTTTTAAGTTACCATAATAAGGAAAACCATCTTGGGTACGATAGATCTTGTTATGGTAACTTAAACTACATTCCTTAAATTGCTTGACAAGAACCCAGGTTTTGGATCGGAAGCTGAGTAGGTAAAGTTTTAACCTTTTGGGGCAAATATTATCTGCCTTATAGTAGATGCCAGAAAGTTGGAACATCAATATCCTCATGCCCTTAAGGTAGAGCATAGGGGATCCTAGCAAGAGTCCTCCTAAACCCATGTTCCAACTTTCTGGGGTTCACTCTAATTGAAAAGGTTAACCTTTGTGGGGCTAGGGTGCTCAACCCCTGAGCTTCGTGCTTTGGGGAATAATAGGGTTTAGGGTTTCGGGTTTAGGGTTTGCGCTTTAGGGGCTGAGGGGTGCGGGTTTAGGGTTTAGGCAATTAGGGCTGCGAAGATGAATTCCCTAGCTCTAAGCTTTGCCCACAAACACTGTTATTTCGATCCCAAATACCTACTTCTTACTTTGTCGATCCTTTGAGGAAGCCGTACATCCCGATCCTGCACCCCAGGTTGCCACCACCGCCACCCTCGACTACGCCTCCAAACTACAGCCGACCGCCGGAGCCCCACAAGAGTCAGAGAATCGGGGTGAAGGGGTTATAGGATTTTAGGATGTTTTTGGGATTTTGGGGCTTTAGGGGTTTAGGGTTTGGGGTTTGATGTTTGTGGCGTTTGTGTGTTTTTTGTGTTTTTTTGGGGTATAGGAGGCTCCAACAGAAATATGTTGTTTGTCTCAGAACTGCCGTTCTTTCCCGTTTGGGGTCTTGGTTTCGGGGCTTCGGATTTACTCGTGGTCCGAGTGAGGTTTTAAAGATGTCCGTGCACTCTAACTGCAGGGTTTAGGGGTTCCTTTTAAAGGGATCCTATAAGGGCTCCTTTAAATGGATCCGTATAGGGGTTCCTTTAAAGTGATCCTAGAAAGGGGTTAGGGTATAGGGTTAAGGGGTTCAGGGTTTAGGGGTTTAGCGCTAGGCAGGTGTATTCGTCCCTGAGCAGAGCCCGGAGGAATGGCTCGGGTGCCGTGGAACGGCTGGCCACCCCTCGGGCTTACTGGGAAGGCTGACCAAGTATTAATATAGGGACCTAAATAAGTACCTATACTATTTATGGGGTTCCTTAAAAACCCCAAAACCCTATTCTAATTATTCAGGCCCCTATAGCAGGGACCCAAAAAGCACATAAGCATAACCAAGTTACAGAGATATCCCTACCTTCGCAGGCTTCATCATAAGGGGGTGTATTTGGGATATCAACCCTGCGCCCTAAACTCTAAACCCAAAACCCTAAGCCCTGCCCTTAAGCCCGAATTCCAAAAAAAACGAACTCCTCCCTTTCTTTGCCCAGGCCAAGCCGACCTGGCAGCGCGCAATCCAAGGACCGGCCGGTGCAAGGAAGAAGGGCTCCCCCTTTTATAGGGGTTAGGGGTTTAGGGTTTAGGGTTTAGGGGTTTCGGGTTTGTTTAGCGATTTAGGGTTTACCCATAGGCCCCAAAGTAGTTCCTTTTTGGGATTGCCTTATAAAATTCTAAATATGAACCCCGAAAAGGAACTACCGTGGGGCCTATGGGTAGGGATTTAGGGACTTAAGGTTTAGGGTTTAGGGATTTAGGAACCCTAAACCCTAAACCGTTTAGGGATTTAGGGATTTAGGGACTTAAGGTTTAGGGATTGAGGGACTTAGGGTCTATAGGTGGGTGCAAGGAAGAAGCGCTCCTCCTTAGCGGGGGTCCTTCCCTTTAAGGGTTCCTTTGAGTGTTCCTTAGAAAGAACCCTTAACTTTTATGGGCTGCAATCTAAACTTTTCAACTTTTGGGGCTCTTATAGGGTAGTCGATACTGAAAGTTTCAACTTTGATTCCCTTGGGTTTGGGGCCAGTGAGAAAACGAACTCTGAAATGTCAAAGGGAATGTTTACGGAACCCCTTACTTGAAGGGTCGGGGGACTTAGTAAGTAGGTAATAAGTAGAGTTATAAGCACCCTAAAAGGGTCCTAATTGGGGTTATGGTACTTATAAGTCTCTAAAATAACTAGTTACTAAGTCCCCCGACCCTCCAAGTAAAAGGTGCCTGTTGGGGTTCCTCCTTTCTGAGGGTTCCTTTCAAACCTGCTTTAAGGGCCCTATAATATAGGGGGTCCTTGTAGGGTTTCGGGTTAAGGGATTAGGGTTCAGGGAAAAGGCCTAAAATTTAAAGGGGTTCCTGTAGGGATCCATGGGTTTGGAAGGCTTAGGGTTAAGGATTTAGCTTAGTAGCTGAGCGGATACACTTTACACTTTTTGGGATAATATCACCCACTTTCAGACTAAAAGTGTACACTGTTGGGGGCTTATGAACTCAGCAACTAAGGTAGTCCTGAGTTGAAGAAGGATTTAGGCTGTAGCAGTGTTGAAAGCTGACTTGGCTGGGGAGTCATGAGCTGGCGAGCACGCTGGTGTCGAGGCTTGGGGGCACATGCTTCGAGAAGAAAGGCAATGCCCGTAGGCTTCGGGAGGGGTGTCATTATCAATCCTGGGGTTTGTTTATTATAAGGGTTTAGAGGGTATGTCGCTTAGATCCTCAATACCCAACCTTTAAACTTTGTAGGCTCTTATAGTTTAGTAGGAATCGGAAAGTTCAACTTTTCATGTTTGTGGCTTCTTGGGCGAGTAAGAAAGGCAGTGCCCGCTGTGCACCATCCGGGCGAGGGTGGAGTGTGCTGACACGGCACTGCGGACGCACTAGCAAACGCGAAGAGCCATTCAGAACAGACAACAACCAAACGCCTGAAGCCCCTGTTTAAACCCGAAAATCTGAACCCACGAGAAACCCTAACCGCTCAACGCTAAACCGTTGATCCGGGCAGGCGTCACGGATGTCGAAAGCCTCTTTCCGGGCCTGGGGCCTAGGAAGACCGTGCTACACTACACAGCAAAAAAATCTTGCAAGGGTTCTGGTTTTGGGGTTGTGACAGTGTACTAGCCTGGATGACTTGAAGAGGATCGGGGGACATGGTGTAACAGCAGTTCTACATCCTGATAGTCTGATAGTATTGTCATTCACAAAATGGGAACTGAGTTCGAATCCGTACTTGCAAGCTCATGGGGATTTCTTAGCAGATGTGTACAAGTGAGGCGACGGCAAAGCTGAGCTATTGGCACATACTATGGCCCGAGAGAGCAGGATCCCAACCAGTATCGCCGTGGAACATCTGCTCAGGTTTCCGCTGGTGCTTACACGAAGGGCCCCGTGCCTGTGCTTGTACATGCAACTGCCAGGTATGTTGTTCAGGAACCGCGCCAGGGAATCGAACCTTGCCACAAGGGAAAGTAGAAGCAAGTCTTGATCCTTGCCTCTGCTCTCAATTCCAGCTGTACGCCCTGCCAAAGATGTCGCTTTCGGGCTTTGGATTAACCCCCTGCCCACGGAGTCCTTTCTGCTTGTTCGGAGCTCCGAGGCTGTACATTTAGCACAGTCCTTCGGGTGCGGGCCTTGGGCGCCATGGGACAGGGTCTGCAGTTGCGGGGTTTCGGCTTTGGGGTTTACCCATAGGCCCCATAGTAGTACCT
The DNA here is from genome assembly GCA_003297005.1 of Symbiodinium sp. clade A Y106. NCBI lineage: Eukaryota > Dinophyceae > Suessiales > Symbiodiniaceae > Symbiodinium > Symbiodinium sp. clade A. Next base: position 198,650 of record BGNK01000116.1, on the reverse strand, counting down.
TTTTGGGGTTCATATGTAGAGTCCTATAAGGTAGGCCCAAAAAGGCACTACCATGGGGCCTATGGGTAGGCGTTGGGGTCCGGGGTACTTGGTAGAAGAGTGCCAGTGCGGCCGGAGGCTTCAAGGGCTCCAAACCAGAAGGAGAAAGCCGGAAGGGTACGAATGAGGGCTCCGGAGTAAATATGCCCTACTGGCACTAACTAACTAGGTAGGGCTTTGGGACATTTTATGTTTTCCCTTATTGGGCTTAAGAGGATCTTATTTGCTAAAGCTTTAAACGCCCCACCTAGAACTTGTTCTATCGAGACAAAAGAAGGGGATGTTAATGTTACTGTTAAAGTGATTCTCTTCAGACCCTTCCTTTTAAGGATAACCACGAAGAGGCTGCTAGGAAAGCTGGAAGCCAAAAACCCTAGGCCCCTACCCACTTCTCCAGGAAGAACACTCAGCCGCCACCTCATTCCCGAACGTTGAGCCGCAAGCATTGAACAAAAGACTATGGGGCCTTAAGTATCAGAACGGGGGTTGTGAGAGATTGGATACCCGAAGCCTAACACAACTATCAACCCTGATTTGGTGGGGCTGCTTATCCCTGATATACCGAACCTCCCCCTATCGAACCCAAAGACTCCGAAATCCCTTGCTACCTCATATCCTATTCAGGATTCGTTTAAACATTAAGGCATGTTGGTGCGTTAGGAAGTGTTGGACATGGTACCTATGCACTCCGTTCGTGACGGAAGCGTTGTTGGGAGGGAAGGGGCTGCATCCTCCAACTGACTCAGTCAATGGCAGAACTGTCGACAGTTAGGTTCACGAAGGCTACATCAGAACTTTCAACTCGTTGGGTTCCCATATATGGCTTCTATAAGTCTATAACGAAAACTGAAGTTTTTGGCTTTGATTATCGGAGAGCAGCTTGAATTCGTTTAGTCTGTTTATTGAAGGGCAGAGGTACTGCCGAATGGGTATCTATTTTTCCCGGGACTGGAACAAGCTACACTTATAGTTGTAGTCCTTTAGCTCCTTTAGCTTAGGCGGATATCGGGGAACACCTGGGCAGAGCCCAATGCCACCCCAGGGTTCTTGATAGCTACTGCGCACGGACTGTCTTTAGCATTAACCCACAGTTGAAAAACGTCCTGCACGCTAAGCCTTACACCCTAAACCCTGGACCCTAAACCGTAAATCCTACAGCCTAACTAAACCTCAAAACCTACACCCTAAAACCCTAAACCCTGAAACCCCAACCCTAAACCCTAAGCTCCATAACCCCCGCGACTCTAACCCGACACCCTATACCCTAAACTTGATGAAGAACTGTGGACTCTTAGAAGAAGCCGAAAGCCCCGAGCTCCGCACAAACTGCTTGGAGTCTCCATGTGGGAAAAGTTTCGGGTTTAGTCTTGAAGTGGGTGTAGGTTTACTTGTATAGCCAATGGGGGAACTTTAATCATTTTGGCTTTGTACAAATGGTCTATGAAAAAGCTTGAACTTTTCCGGGGCCGGGTATTGACGAAGAGGGTCTAGGATGCAAGGTTTAGGGTTTAGGATGCAAGGTTTATGGGTTTCGGGTGTAGCGTTCAAGGTTTAGCAGGGTGTCGCCGTTGATGGGCGAAACTAAATTACTATATACCCCGAACCGGGAATACATGCGAATGACAAGGAACAGAAGTCTTACCGCCGGTGACGCAGTATTAGTAAAAAGTAGAACTGAAACCCTACTCTCCGAACCGTTTGCCTGTGGCTTCAGGCAATGAGCTCTGCCTAGTTGGACCATGGTGCTTCTTTCAAGCTCATGATGAACAGATACTGGTGTCCAGATCACATTTGCCAGATACTGGCCCATGGGCCTTGAAGTAATTTCGGCTATAAGTAAGATAGCTATGATGCTAAGCCTTGAGTAGGAGCAAAGGAGCCAAGTTCTCCCCAAGTCCGAACAGCAGCGAATTCCTCTTGTCTTTCTTTTGTGCCGTTAAGGGTTGAGGCTTCAAGTTTGTCCGGGTAAGCGATACGAATGCAGCAAGTTTGCTTAGCCCCCAAACGGGCAATCTCCACGAAACGAATGGTCTTGGGAGATTCCCGCGAGGAGTTTAGGGGCTCAACGTACGAGGAGGATTCCAGCCGTGTTTTTAGAAGGTCAAGGCCCGTCGTTTCGGATATGTTAAGCACTAAAGCACTAAGTCTCAAAGACTTGGACAGAAACGGCAACAAAGAACCATGTTGGTGTTGGTGCGGCCGTTGTTTTAATCATGCTCGCAAGTTGTGAGGAAATGTGGTGTGTGAGGAAAGGTCACTCCTTGGATCGAAACCCTCTTGGAGGGTCGGGGGACTTAGTAACTAGTTATTTTCGAGACTTATAAGTACCATAACCCCAATTAGGATCCGGTTTAGGGTACTTAAAACTCTACTTATTACCTACTTACTAAGTCCCCCGACCCTCCAAGTATTCACCCCTACATCTAACACAAAAACTCTAACTCTAAGGCCCCTTTAGATCGAAAGCTTGATTACGCCTACGTCTCACGAGCCGTCCATCCCTGAGCGCTAAACCCTGCGGCCCTGCACCAGGAACCCTAAATCCCTAACGCCCTGAAGCCTTAGTAGCTGAGTGGATACACTTTACACTTTTTGGGACAATAGTATCCACTATAATACTAATTGTGTACATCTTTGGGGGCTTATGAACTCAGCAACTAAGAAGCCCTAAAGCCTGAAAAACCTAAACCCGATACCCTAAACCCTGAAACCCTGCACATAAAGAGTGCCCAGAAAGCCCTAAAACCCTAAAGCCCTAAAAACCCTAAGCCCTAGAACCCTGCACGTAACAAGTGCCCACAGCTTCGATCTGGACGGCAGGTCTCGAACTTTTCAATTGTTCCAGCAGAAAGCATTCCCAGACCCCTTAAAGGATTCTTTTTTCAAGGGCTCCGTTAAAGGTTTACTATACGGTTACTATAAGGGTTCTGTTAAGAGTCCCTTAAAGGATTCAATTCGCAGAATCTTTGGGGGTGCATGTGCATAAAGACAGGCCTTCATTGAGGCTTCGGGAGGGGTGTCATTATGAATCCGTAGGGTTTGTCTATTATAAGGGTTTAGAGGGTATTTCTCTTAGATCCCCAATGCGCAACCTTTAAACTTTTTGGGTTCTTATAGTTTAGTTGGAATCGGAAAGTTCAACCTTTCATTTTTGTGGCTGATTGGGGGAGTAGGTAAGGGTTTACTTGGCGTTCTTCTGGTTGGCTCTTAGGATTTTAACTTTTTGGGTTTCTATAAGAACTATAATAAGAAGGCTAAAAGTTTAACTTTCAGAAGAGGTTCAGAAGTCAGCCAAGTTTTTAGAGGGTATTTCTTCGGTTATCTGATTATCAGGGCCTAGTTGTTGTCGTGGGTTTTAGGGATTGAGGGCTTGCACTTCGACCAACTTGCTCAGGGCTATCATATGGGTAGCTGTCAAACATAGGGTCCCTTTTTGGGTACCCTAAATAATAGGTGCCGTATTATAATAGGGACCCAAAAAGGGGCCATAATTTTGACAACCACTCATATGCCCCAGATCCTTATTCTGATTATTTATTTAGGCCCCTATAGTACCTACAAGGCTAAAAGAGGGTTCCATTGGGAGTTCTGCAAGGGTCTCTCAGGGCTTTAAACTACGGTAAACCCCATAAAGTTGGAAACCGGATTAAGACCAAATAGTGCTGGGATTCCCTATACATTACTCTTGAGGATTGAGGCTATTGGGTTTCCAACTTTTGGGCTTCTACTGTAGTAGGGTTAATTGTAGAGTTTGGGAAGGTCCATTTGCCCGAATAGTCTAAATACATCGGTCTTAAACCCAAAGGCTCCATGTACCGTTATAGTAGATACTTAAGCCTTAAAGCACCTATATAGGGACCACTTTAAGGCCTAAGTCTCTACTATATGGCTACATGGAGCCTTTGGGAAAGAGGTTCCGGTCTCGGTACTTTCAGGACAAAGCTCCTACTAAGTACGCTCAAACCCTAAACCCGTAAACAAGTATTCTTCCATGATATAGGATAGGATGGTATTTGGGTAGTTCTCTAAATTAGGGTCGCTTTTAGGATCCTTTTTGTAAGGGTGCCGTACTATATTTGGGATCTAATTTAGAGAACTACCCGTTTGTTTAAGACAAGATCCTTTAAGGTTTTAAGGGGTCTGGGTTCACTGGGAGTACGAGCCCACGTCGACGTGGCGTCGTAAAAGCAACCTCCGCCCTTTTCATAACATTTTCGGGTTGTAGGGTTTAGGGTTCTGCCCTAGACCCTGCTTTAACCCACCAAAACCTACATTTGCGTAGGTTCCGTTTCTAAAACCTAATACGGAGTTTACAGGGACCCTACAAAAAAGTAGGTTCTGGTGGGTCAAGGTGGACCCTAAACCTTCTAGGGTTTAGGGTTTAGGGTTCTGCCCTTTTCCGAGACTCCCATCTTTGCGTCTCACAGGCAGGGCTCTGTGAGAGGCCCCAGAGATGTGCATGAGCGGGAAACCGTGGAAACATCGGACCTAGAATTTGGGTAGTTGTCAAGATTATGGCCCCTTTTTGGGCACACTAAATATTAGGTGCCGTATTATAATAAGGATCCAAAACGAGAACATAATTTTGGCAACCACCCATTTGGGCTTAGGAGATATTTCATGTCATGTCACTTTGAATCTGAGCTCCTTTTCCGGATGGAGGTCTCTTTCATAGGTGCCTCCAGAAGGACATGTCTTGTTCGCACGAATAGGAGAAGACCGATACTGCTAGTTCTAGCGTTGACTCGGCTCTAACTTCTGACTACTCTTGGTCGAGACAACCTTCATCACGTGTAATTTAGGGGCCTTAACATACTATGTTGGGCGCTCCTTGTTATATTTATAGTATAATGTGCCCCAAAACCCTATTCTAATTATTAAGGTCCCTACATTAGGGGGGAGGTGTACCGCCTATACAACCATCAGCCCCCCTACAAACAAGACAGTGACCTGAACAGCTGTGTTACTTTGCTGTTTGCCATCGCCCGATGCCCTAAACCCGACACCCCTCAACCCTACGTCCTGAACCCTAACACCTTAGTAGCTGAGTGGATACAACTTTTACACTTTTTGGGATAGTATTACCCACTACAAAACCGAAAGTGTACACTTTTGGGGGCTTATGAACTCAGCAACTAAGACACAGGAGCGTGAATACTTACTGCTGTATCCACGAAACTCCCTAAACTAGAACCCAGAACCCCCGGGAGGATCAAGAAAGTAGATCCCCTAATTTGGGGCCCTGTACTACTAAGGCTACTTTATAGGAACCCCCATTAAGGATCCCCTAATTTGTGGCCCTATACTACTAAGGGTACTTTATAGGAACCCCCATTAAGGGATCTACTTTTTGGATCCTCCCGGGCCCCCAAAAGCCCGGTTCCAATGAAGACGGTTTAGAAGCTCGCCGGAGCCTCGAAACTTGCAAGGAACTGCTGATGGACAAAATCCTGCATGACCTTAAGGACTCTAAACTATGGGAATTATGGTATATTCCTTATAAAGGGTAATGCAGGATTTTGTCCATCAACAGAAGTATAGACGTCTGAAGATTTAGTGTTAGCCTCCTCTTATTATCTGGGCTTTGGAGTACCATACTTTAAGACTTTTTTCTCAAAGGAGCCATTGTGAAATAACAGTCTATATTTTTTCTCCCTGGTTACTTAAAAGCCCAGTCTTATTATCGTACCCATAACGTCCCTCCAGATCCCTCTTCTAGTTGTTAAGGCGCCCCTCATGCTGAAACATGGGGGCGAGGTATGTTCTCCCCCGCAGGGGCAAGGGGCCTTTGAATCCTCAGCAGGGTGTTTCCTTACCATACCTGAATAACTGGAGGAGAAATGAGTACCCTGATATTCAGGGGTTTAGGGTCTAGGAATACTGCGAAACCCAGTTCTGCCATTGTTGTAGTTGCCCTGCTTCGTTGGCGAGTCGAAACGTCGATCCTATCCACATCAAGGCAACGACAATCACGCGATACGACTCGTGGGTGTCTTTTTTCTGCTGCATCGGAACTGAATAATAAGTTTTGCTTACCTCCTAAGCGGAGCAGAGTCCTTGTGTCGGTGTTTTCCGGTTTCGCAGAGCAGTCTTCTTTTGTGTCGAAGACACATTGAGCCTCCCAGCAGGCCCTAGCAAAACCCCAGGCCGACCGTAAACCCGGAATCCCCTAAACCCCAAACCCGAAACCCTAAAGCCTCTACGCCCCGCCAACAAAACGGTTTAGGGTTTAGGGTTTAACAAAAAGATAGAACCCGAAAATCCACAGCGAGTGCTCCGACAAAGCCCACTTGTTGAGCACCACCCGACAAAAAAGACCGAGCCGCAGCTGTTCTTGGAGGGTTTGGGGTATAGGGCTCAGGTTGGCTGAGTAGCTGCCCTTGGTCCCTTTTGGTGGATTATATATGTATATATATATATGGTATATATAATATTATATATATATATACTCATTGTATACATATGTATATATATATATATATGTACCCATGTTGGGACCTGTGGCATGGGGTGAAAATGCGCAAGGCCTGAATTACTGGCAAACTATAGTATCCCCTATAAGTTGTACCAAAATCTACAACTCGTAAACCTATCGAAATTACTAAGGCCCCCATATTCAACCGGATAAGTAAACCTTGTAAAGGCTTGTAAACGTCTGTGATACCGGGATGCGGGAGGAGAGAACCACGCCAGGAAGGCTCTGACACACCCACGTCTCTGAAAATGCAGAAACAATTCATGAAATGGTTTAGTGCAAGGGGCTTGCAGTACACCTATACAGCCCAAACACTTGGAAGTTATCCCTGCGGCTCCGTGTGCCTATACATTGTACACTTACTTGGAGGGTCGGGGGACTTAGTAACTAGTTATTTTGGAGACTTATAAGTACCATAACCCCAATTAGGATCCCTTTTAGGGTACTTATAAGTCTACTTACTACCTACATACTAAGTCCCCCGACCCTCCAAGTAGGAACCACTCGAAGGCCGAAGCTTACACATGTGGCTACATGGGTCCCTACAGTATAGGGGCGATCTTCAGGGCTGTTGCGACTGCTGTTGCGAAGACTTAGAACCCTGAGGCGTAAAGGGCTCTGTTCTTCCGGATTTAGTATTAGGGTTGTTGGTTTAGGGTTTAGGGTATAGGGTTGAGGGTATAAGGTTCAGGGTTTAGGGTTTTCTACGCGGTGAGTGCTTGAAGCAGCATAGTCATACAAAGGTCTTGCAATCAAGACTTCGTGCTAATGTTCCACTTGGAGGGTCGCTGGACCTAGTCAGTGGTTCTTGCATTGACTTATCAGTATCAGAACATACAGTAGAAGCCCAAAAGTTGGAAACCCCATAGCCTCAATCCTTAAGACTAATGTATAAGGAATCCCAGCACTATTTGGCCTTAATCCGGTTTCCGACTTTATGGGGTTTACTGTATCACAACCCTAGTTAGGATCCCATTTAGTTAGTTTGCTCATTACAAGTCGACCTTCTGAGTCTCTTGGTTAGTACTTGTGTAAGTCGCTCGACCCTCCTACGGCTGATGGACAAAATCCTGCATGACCCTAAGGACCCTAAACTATGGGAATTATGGTATATTCCTTATAATGGGTAATGCAGGATTTTGTCCATCAACAGTAGTAAGTACTAGTTTTTTGATCGCTTGCTTCATGAGACGAGTAGAGTAGCGCAGAAGCATGAACAATGAAATGCATTATTCCGTTGGGGTTATGTAGGGCTTGACTGGCTTGACTTAATCTAGCCTAAAACCTCAAACCTGAAAATTTTTAACAAGGCTCACACCAGGGGACACGACTGGGCCTGAATTGTTGAAATCCCCGCTTTGTTCCCTGAAGCGCTACAAGGCTTGTCGCCCGTGTTTGCACAGTGCGCAGTTAAGCTTTGACGATTTTTGCCCCAGAATAACCCCTCCGTGGTCACTACCCATAGGCCCCAAAGTAGTTCCTTTTTGGGATTACCTTATAGAATTCTAAATATGAACCCCAAAAAGGAACTACTTTGGGGCCTATGGGTAAACTAAACCATCCTAAACCCTTAACCGACTTCAGTTGGACCGTGATCCCCAAATACTGTGCCCTTAACCAACTGACTTCAAACCTGTCCTAAAGCCCACCGTAAAGCATATTCTACATTTCCAAGCCGAGTAAACCATAAACCTCAGCCCCCCCCCCGGCGGTTTGGGGTTTAGGCTTTATGATTAGGTTTCCGAGTCTGTTTTAACAAACCCTCAACCCTAAACCCTCAACTGATGTTTGGGGGCAAGGGCGAGTGCAGCCGAATACTGTTGCTGCTCTCGAGCCTGCAGTGGTTCGAAGCTGCAGATGCCGGGGTTGGGCATTTCCCTTTCCCGCGAGTTACATATCTTGTCTGACACGTCAGCCGGGTGCTCAGCCGATAGCCTAAATTTGCCCTCTCGAAACACCCGGTCTCCTGCGGGGGTCACTCAAAAGCCCCAGCGCCCCCATCTGGACCATGTGGAAGGGGTTGCAGAGACGACTTAGATTTGCACATTGGGAAAATGGTAGACAAGGGTTCGGGGTTTGGGGCAAAGGGCTTCAGATACAAGGTTGGAACACAGATGCAGGCAGGAATCATGCAAGACCTGCATCAAAACTTAGACACAGAACGACAGATGTGCTAGATCGTCAGACAACAATCAGACAGGTAGGTAGATGTATGCAAACAAGTATGTGTTATAAAGACCGCATGTATGCATGCTTAAGTGTATGTACCTATGCAGGTGGATGCAGGCCCCTTTTCATGAATCCAGGTGTATGTTACCAACAACAAAGACCTATACATAGAGGCTTATTATTTCCTTTCTCACTTTCATCTTCAAGCCAATCGGTCTGGATACGTGTCGATCTATCCGTCGATCTGTTTGTTTATCTGTCTATCTATCTAGCTGTCTACAGACTGATAGGCAGATATACAGCTACACAGATAGACAGTTACATAGACGGATAGACGGACAGTCAGACCTAAGGTACCCATGCGATGAGTTGGTATGGCGGCGTTCGGCACGCTGGAATTCTCGCCCTGCGGCACAATACTCCCAGGGGCTCCAAAGCCCATTTAGAAAGGAGTATAACCCTTAATTTGGAGTTTAGGGCTGAGGGTTTAGGGTGTAGCGTTGAGGCATGTTGAGGCTTTAGGGTTTACGGTCCCTGTTTCGTAGTACATAGTATATGCCCTGGCCTTTTTGCTATTCTACATGGGTGACTTGCGAAAGGCGACCCCTGGCGTGGACTGATATTATGCATTCTTTGTGATAGTTGCTAGGAGATTCCGTCATGGAGCTCAAGACTTGGCTTTCGAAGGTCGAGATTCTTTTACCACTATGGGCTATTAGACCCTTAAAGATCCCTATTAGGACCCGTACGGTACCCTTAAGGTCTAATAGCCCATAGTGGTATGAAGGGTTGGCAGGGATCTCAGTTCAGATTGGGCCTCTGAGTTCAGCCATAATAAGGGACGGTTTAGGGTTTAGGGTTTCTGGTCAACGAGGAATGTGGGTTTAGGATAGAAGCGGTCGGTAGGCTTTTGGCACTGTTTTGCTCTATTGCCTTTTCGCGTGATTGTTTGTTCTTTACTGGGGGTTTGTTTTTTCAATTTTATAAGCTTTTTGCTGACCGCAGAAGGTGGATAAAGTCATTAGTCATTAGTATCTACGGGCGATCTTGATTATTAAATTCACAGGGTGTCGGGGAAAAGGCGGTGTGGCTGTCAAGCCATAAGCCGCCCTCAACCGCAAACGACCCTCAAACGTTAGAGTAAAGCATTTACGATCCCAAACCCCAACCTTGATACTCCGAATAGCCCCCTAAACCCTAAACCCTGTAAACCCTAAACCCCGTAACCCCTAAACCCTAAACCCCCTAAATCCCCTAAACCCTAAGCCCTAAACCCTAAACCCTGTAAACTCGAAACCCCGTAACCCCTAAACCCTAAACCCCCTAAACCCTAAGCCCTAAACCCTAAATGAACCCTAAACTCTTCTGGACTTTGGAGTACCATACTTTAATACTTTTTTTCTTAAGGGAACCATTATGAAAAAAAAAGTTTATACTTTTTTCTCCCTGGTTACTTAAAAGCCCAGTCTTTGCAGACTTCAGACTCTGAGGCCCAAAGTCGGTGGTGTTTGTATCCTTGCAGTCCCGGGGTGAACGGTTTAGGATTTACCTTAGCGGTTTAGGGTTTAGGGATTTAGGGGTTTGGGGGTTTAGGGTTGGGGTTTAGGGGTTTAGGGGTTTAGGGTTTACCTGCACCCTACTACAGAACCTACCTTTTTGGGGTTCCCTATTATGACTTGCTTATATAAGTCCCTAAAAAGGTAGGTTATTTGGGGTTAAGGTAGGGTTTAAAACCACAAAGCAGAGGTCCAGTTACCGAGAACAGCAATGCTATGTGGATTACTGGGCTTTTAGGTTCTTTCTGGACCATCTGGAAACCTGTGCAGACGCCTGTGGAACCAATGCAAAAGCTCAAAGCTGTCGTCCGAGGTCCTTTGCGTGCTGTTCGCCTGCCATGTTCCTTCACAGGGCGCCGTCGACAGCCGACTCATGCGCCGACAGAAGGCACGCTAAGCGATGCTGTCCGTTTGCAGGACCTGAGTTGTTTTATAGGGCCCCCAAAACGCACATAAGCAAAAATTAGGATAGGGATATCCCATATAAACCCCCGTATAATGAAGCCCAATAAGGTAGGGATATCCCTACAAAATACTTATGCTTATGTGCTTTTTTGGGTCCCGATTTTAGGGTCCTACAAGGTTCTGTAACTGCTCGGAAAGGGCTCTTCGGGGTTTAGGGTTGGGGTTCAGGGCGTTGAAGTATAGGATCGGGAGGATTCCGGTGATTCCCCTGCACAAATATGATGTAGGGGCCTGAATAATTAGAACAAGGTTTGGGGCGGTATGTTATACTATAAATGTAATACAGAACCCCTAAAACCCTATTGAAAATAGTTTAAGGCCTACATTAAACGTTGCTAGTTTCTCCCAGTGATCATTGCCATGATCCTGCTGGCCGCTGGGCATGTTCATTGAGAAACACCTGGAGACCTCCCTGTATTGCAAAGGGCTGGCAGGATAGGACCCCACTTGCAGGGTCGGGGGACTTAGTAAGCACTGTTTTCTTAGCGTTAGAAGTCTCATATCCCCAATCAGGATCCCTTTTAGGGTACTTGTAAGTCTACTTATTACCTACTTATTAGGTCCCCCGACCCTCCAAGCAATCTCCGGTGCAGAGATTTTCAGTTTCGTGAAAACTAGGAAGGACGAGTTTAAGGTCGCAGCTTGGGGGTTTGCGCTGGCCGTGGAGACCTTGATGGGCGAGGTGCTTCCAGCGTTTATACTTGGCCCAAAGAGGGTCCGTAGATTCAGGGCCCAAGCATACAGCATATACCATAGACTCCATGGTATATGCTGTATGCTTGGGCCCTGAATCTACGGAACCCCTTTGGGCCAAGTATTAACGCTGGAAGCCACCCGACCAACCAAGACTCCACCGCCACCCCAAANCCAAAGAGGGTCCGTAGATTCAGGGCCCAAGCATACAGCATATACCATAGAGTCTATGGTATATGCTGTATGCTTGGGCCCTGAATCTACGGACCCTCTTTACCATAGAGGTACTTGGGCCGTTGAGCTTGTCAGCTTTCACTTTACAGTAGATTGCGCTCTTCCTCGTGTTAGGGACACTTCAACCCTGACTGGCACCCTGAGCCCTACTTGGAGGGTCGGGGGACTTAGTAAATGGTTATTATAAGTACCATAACCCCAATTAGGGTCCCTTTTAGGGTACATATAAGTCTACTTATTACCTACTTACTAAGTCCCGCGACCCTCCAAGTAAACCTTTCATCCAAAAAGGGTCCGTGCAGGTACTCATGGCGCTAGACGCTCACGGCGACGTCCACGAGGCGGACTGTATGCTAGGGTGCGGGGCCATCACGGGGTGGTTGCATGTAGATTGCTCCAGAATCCAGAGTGTCTTACATAGTATGGGCTTGAAGCCCGGCAGCCTTGAAATATGGGTCCTCCTTGCCGGATCAGGGGGCGTAGTAAGTAAGGCTTTCAACGTACCTCTTAGTTCGGTTTTACGAACCCTTGAAACTTCAGGTAGCGGTCCTGTGTTTGCGGTATGGTTCAGGGAATTGCAACAAGAAGCCGAACAGCAACCATAGGACATGTTCCGCAAAATAAAAGTTGCCGTTTGGTTGGATGGCGAGTTCAATCTTCCAAACATGAGGGTTTGGTCCGAGACTCGGATCTCTACCTCCAATGCTAGTGGTTGATGGGCAAGATCACTTCCATGCAGGTTGCACTCAACGGCTTCTTGCAGTTTAAACCTGGACTTAAATCCCAAGCACCTAACCCCCGAGTCCTCACACCATAGGCCCCTAAGCCCGAAACCGTGAACCGAAACCCTAAACCCTAAACCCTAAACCCTAGAAGCCCGCAACCACAAAAGCTGCAGGCGAGACGCCTCCGGTGGTGGCTGGGCGACGACTCAGAGCTTCCCGCGCCTTGGCGCAAAGAACGGATTTAGAAGTTTCAGGATTTAGGGTTTAGGGATTTAGGGTTTAGGGTTTCAGGATTTAGGATTTAGGGTTTAGGGTTTAGGGTTTCAGGATTTAGGATTGAGGGTTTAGAAGTTTCAGGATTTAGGATTGAGGGTTTAGAAGTTTCAGGATTCAGGATTTAGGGTTTAGAAGTTTCAGGATTTAGGATTTAGGGTTTAGAAGTTTCAGGATTTAGGATTTAGGGTTTAGAAGTTTCAGGAATCAGGGTTTAGGGTTTCTTCGGGTCTGGATTTCAGGCCATTAGGTTTTAGGGTCTAACTGGGCGTTGGAGTACCATACTTTAATACGTTTTTCTCAAAGGAGCCATTGTGAAATACAAGTTTATACTTTTTTCTCCCTGGTTACTTAAAAGCCCAGTTAAGGTAGGGGCCCTAAACCCTAAAGCCTTTGGAGCCAATCTGGGGCTCGTTGGAGTTGCCAGCAGCGTTGTTGTGTGTTGCCCTTGTAGGGTGCTTTTTAAGGTTTCCTTTCGGGGTCCTGCAAGGGTTCAGTCAGGATTTCATATTATGGATTTTAGGAGGTTCTCTTGATCATGTAAGGGTCCTGTCAAGGGTCCTTTCAAGGGTCCTGAGGGTCCTTAAGGGTTCCTTTGATCTTTTCGTTTAAGGGTCTTTTAAGGGTTCCGTTTGATTTACGAGTGCTGAACTGTAAAGGTTGCTTGGCGTGTGATGATGAGTTTCGTAGTTTTTCAGATTCGGATCCGTCTTAAGCGTGTTTTTGAGACCCAACGAGGGACCCATGTACTTGAACGCTTGTCGCTGCCAGTGCACTTCAACCTGAACACGAAAGTTTTGTACTTGTTGCTCGTTACTTCAGTTTTGCTCATGTAAGGACCCTATCTAAGTAGTAAGGTATCAAAACACGAAGAACCCTAAAGCGTAAACCCTAACCCTGTAGCGTCAAAGAGCCGCTTCCTCGACCGGATGTGGAGGTCGAGACACAGGAGTACCACATCGCGTTCGAGCTCTCCAGCCACGGGTTGATTGTTGAGGGTGGGCTTGAAACTTGGAATTGGGCTTGTCTGGGCTTTGGAGTACCATACTTTTATACTTTTTCTTAATGGAACCATTATGAGATAAAAGTTTATACTTTTTTCTCCGTGGTTACTTAAAAGCCCAGTTGTAGAGATATGATAGTATCATATACTCACAGTTTAACTTCCGGGTTTAGGAGGGGCCTCCCGTCAAAAGCTACGTTGTTTGGGGTTCAGGCAAGGCTTTATGAAGCTTGAGGTCTGGCAGTGCAGGGATACAAGGGCCCAGCATAATGGAAAGTAAAAAACGCAAAGCCCTGGACGACAAGGGCCTTGAGTTTGGGGTTCAGGGTTTATGATCGATAATATAATGTGAGTTTTGTTGTTGCTGTTGCACACCTGCGAAGGGGTGTAGTTGGGAGCATCAGAATTCGATGGTTTGAGGATCTGGATTTTGAGCGCAACCCTACGTCATAAAGACCCTTACAGGGGTGGGAGGTGTTATCTGGCTTCGAGTACCATCGGAGACAAGAACCTTCGGTTCTCTACTAACTCCGGGCAGTACATTATCCCAAACTCACAGAATAAAAAATTTAACATACTCCCAAGCCCTATTCTAATTACAGTATCATTAAGGCCCCTAAACCTTGCTTAAATCCTTATTATAGACCCCTTATATGCAGCTGCTTGCTCAGTTCTTCCATGGCCAGAAAAGTACTCCTTTGATGTCTACTCGGCCCTTGCCCAGCGACCAGCAATCCTCTCTGTGCTGCCCTGATTCGTACTCATTCAACATTTTCGGAAACTCTAAACCCTAAACCCTTTATAGGACCCTGATAGATCCCTTTAACGAACCCCTAAAGGACACCAAACTAAGGTCGCCCCTCATTTTCGGAAACTTCCATATGGGTAGTTGTCAAAACTAGGGTCCCTTTTTGGCTACCCTAATTAATAGGTGCCGTAGTATAATTAATAAGGACCCAAAAAGGACCCTAATTTTGACAACCACCCATATGCTTTCAGCAGAAGTGCAGGCTGATCGAAGGACAGGAAGAAAGTAGGTGTGCTAATATAGGCGCCTTGATAATTAGAATGGGGTTTGGGGGGGTATATTATATTGTAATTATAATATCAAGAGCTTCACAACCCTATTCTAATTATTAAGGCCCCTACATTATGTGTGCTACTCAATTCTTCCCGCCGCACTTCGAGCAGTACCTGCAAGAGACATTCAACATTCTAGGTAGGGCTTTGGGACATTTCATATATTTCCCTTATTGGTCTTATTTACTAATATTTTTCAATAGCTTTAAAAGCCCCACCTAGTATTGATGATGGTCCCCAGGGCCTCCTACTTGGAGGGTCGGGGGACTTAGTAACCTAGTTAGTTTAGAGACTTATAAGTACCATAACCCCAATTAGGGTCCCTTTTAGGGTGCTTATAAGTCTACTTACTACCTACTTGCTAAGTCCCCCGACCCTCCAAGTAGAGTGCATCGATCGCTTCTGAAGAGGGTTGCGTCGACGGGAGTACGGTCCAAGCGACGTTCTCGTCTTTACACGCGAAGCTCATGGCCCAGACGGGAGATCAATCGCAGCTTACGTACTTTACCTGACGTTTGGGCCGCCTTTGTACGCCGATCCATGTGAACAAGACTGTCCTCGAGGAGACGAAAGAAGTATGCTGCCGACACGCGTCCGGCCTTAATGGCCCTAATAAGACCGCTTCACGGTGTGTGTCCACTGGCTGTCTGAGGACAACCGTGCCTCGTCACGGGTGACCCAGGAGGTGAAGGGCCATCGACTGCAAACACCTTGGAAACTGCTCAAAATCTCTCAGAAGCCTTCGGTAAGCGCGCTAAAGTTGGAAATTCATCATTTTCGTTCCAACGCACACTAGGCTTTTAATTAGAGAGTACCAGCACGCTGTTTCATATTCCCGGTTTCCAAGGTATTGGGTTCACCATATATCGTATTGTCGTGGGTGGGGTAGTTGTTTTAATTACTTAGGTTTGGGGTTCAGGGCTTATGGGGTTTAATGTTGAGGGCAATGGCAACGGCTACGAACCCGTTAGAGCGACCCCGTGAGCGGGCGGATAGCCTGGATCCTGCATTTGCGGTACCTTTGACTGTTAATAAGCGCTATACCCCACAAGAGCCCTAAAACCTACTCGGTTTGGGGATTTAAGGTTTATAGTGATTAGGGAAGCCTGTTAGGGCTTGTAAGTATTTCACGGGTTTAGGGCTGACGGGTTACTTGGAGGGTCGGAGGACTCAGCAAGTATATAGTGCTTTTGTAGACATATAAATACCATAGCCCCGACTTTTCGAGTGCCTTATTACCCACTGAATGAGTCCCCCGATCCTCCAATCGGGAATCACCAGGTTTATGTAGGACTTGGGGAAAACAGCCTACTGTGATGTAGAGGTAACTGGGCTTCTAGGGTAGGGCACCACTTGCCCCGAATTCAACCGATCATTTTCAGAGCCCCATGATCTTTGCGCTTGAGGGTTGAGGGTTGAAGGTTGAGCAGCCTCCCTTTTGGAAACTCATGGTGGCAACGACACAGCTAGTGCTAAAATAGATAAAGGCAGGACTGGGTCGTCAACAACGCTCAGCGCCCCTTTCGATTTGGGAGTTTCGGAAAATATGGGGTACCTTATTTTGTGGCCCTTCTAATAAGGATCCTACTATTTAGGGTACTATAGTTGGGTCCCCTATTTTCGGAAACTCCCAAATATGTAGGCCCTCGACCCTACACCCCCCTACATGCTCCTGCCAGGATCGATGGTAGTCTGATGTGCTGGCAGAGGCGCAGGGCAGGATGTACTAGGACTATTCATGTCCATGGGTTTTCTGTAGCACATGCGAAGAAGTGCCACAAGGCTTGAAACCCCAAACCCCGAAACCCCAAAATAGAAGACGGAGTGCACCGGTTCCTTCTTTTCAGGGCATGAATGTAGGGTATACTCATGCTCCAAGGGTCGGCCATCTTGGGCCTATAGGATTTAGGGTTACCTCGTAGCCCAGAAAGTTGGGAAAATGGATCAAAGCTATGAATGCCGGGGCCCTGTTCTTTCAGGGGGCCCGTTATACAACCCTATAGTGCCATAGGTACCCTATAGAACCCTGTTGCAGACAAAGAGAGGCATGGGGATCATGATGTTTCAGCTTTCTGAACTTCTGCTCTCGGGCCATCTACGGTAATGCCCTTCTTCGTTGGTTCAAGCTGGCATCACGAGCCCCAGAATCTCATTCTGCATAAAGCCCAGCCCTTGAACAGTATGCCCCCGACCCTAAGCCCTAAGCTCCAAATCAGATGAACCAAACTGGAAGTCTGGATTTTGCAAGACGCCTTCAAGGGTTCAAAAGTAGAACCCAATCAAAGCCCGATCCTTGGCCATAGAATAGTAGGTAGGATACGTTTTTGTAGTTTTTGTTGGGGCCTATCTTAGACCGTAGAATAGTAGGCCGTATAATTATGTTGTTGGTGCCTTTTTGCTGTTGATCCTTCCGGATGAGGCCTATAAGTCCTCAACCCTGAACCCAAAACCCCTTAACCCCTAAACCCTAAGCCCGAAAATTAGTTTTTGGCAGGGAACATCCTGGCTGCGAGAAGTCGTCTGGCAGCTGCGAAGTCAAGTACTGTGATGCCCGAGAGTGACCCTTGGAGCCACACAACGTAGGGTTTGGAATTTTGGTGAGTGTCTACTTGGAGATCTATCATGGGGAAGTTCGTCATAAGAACGTCACATCACATCAGAGTCGGTAAGCAAGTGCATGCAAGTGCCGCAGACCCCCTAGACCGAAACAGAAAGTATAGTAGCCTGTAGCTTTCGCGGTTGTTGGACATTCAAATTAAGACCCTGAGCCTACACCTTAAACCGAAAGTCTAAGCACGAGCCATGTTCGGGCCAATTTGGGTTATTCTATACGGCTCCTGGCTTATAGCCCATCGCGTACAGGATGTAGGGTTTAGGACTCAGGGTTTAGGGTGTAGGGTTTGGCATTTAGGCCTTAGATCGTTGTGCATACCCTACATCCGGTTGGGCAAGGGCTCAGACCCCTGTAGATACCGACTTTTCGTAATGCTTAGACGGTGAGGGGTCATCAGTAAACATATGAGTCGCCGATAAGGGATGCTAGTTGGGACTTATAACTGCATAGAGTATCCCAGCTCCCCAGCAGACTCTAAGTAGACCTCTAAACAAGGGATTCCTTTGGCCTACTCTTCAGCTTTAAGCGGGAACCCCAGATCCCTAAACCCTAAACCCTAAACAAAACGAAAACACACAGGAACAACAGAACTGAAAAGGTCCTCTGGCCCTCCAACTGTAGGACTCGAACCCTGAAACAAGGCACCCCCGACAAATCTTAGTAGCTGGGTCGGGTTTAGGGTACGATAAGAGGTTCCTTTAAGGGATCTTTAGGGTTATATAAGGGCTACTATAGGAGACTGTAAAGGGCTTCCTTAAGGGATCCATAGGGGTTACATAAGGGGCTCTTAATAGCTGGGTAGGTAACCTTTAACCTTTTGGGGCTTATATAATCCTACCATAATTGAAAGGTTAACCTTTTTTGGCCTAAGGTATTCAGCCCCTAGGAAATGCTACCTATATAGTCTCCATTGTTGTCCCTGTTTTTGGTTAACCAAAATCTATATTAGAGGATCCTAGCCATAAAATTGGTTAACCAAAAAAAGGAACTACAATGCAGACTATAGGTACAATATAGTTTAGCCTATTAACCTGCTTTTCTGTAGGGTCCTGTCATGAACACGAATATCGAATCTGTCCGCACGCTAAAGACTCTAAATGCTATTCTAGTTAAGAAGGCCCCTATGGCCCTAAACCCTAAACCCTAAACCCCTACACCCCTAAACCCCAAACCCTGACGCCTACCTGAAACCCTACAGGTACTGAGGAGGGTTGAAGTATCATGTCTTCGGTTCCCAGTTACTTACCTGCCCAGTATCCTAGCGGAAATAAGACTAGAGGTAACAATTAGGATTTTATGGGGATTGTCGTCCCTCCAATCAGGTTAAAGGCTACCTACTCTACTACTACGGTTAGGCTTTGATTACTTTGATCTTGGCTTGGCCTTCTCCGCAAACCCTCAACACTGAACCGGGAACCCGAAACCCAAAGGCCTCAGCCCGGACCCAGCCTGGATTCTCCGAGGGTTTAGGGTTCGAGACCCTTAACCCTAAACCCCACTTGGAGGGTCGGGGTACTTAGTAACTAGTTATTTTGGAGACTTATAAGTACCATAACCCCAATTAGGGTCCCTTTTAGGGTACTTATAAGTCTACTTATTACCTACTTACTAAGTCCCCCGACCCTCCAAGGAACATCTACTAAGCCTTGCATGCCGAACCTTGCACTCTTCGCACCATGTGACGGAGCTAAGGCGAATGCATGGTGGTGAAAGTGAAGAGACTTGGATCACTGCAGCTGTCTAGAATGTAGGATTCTCTCCCCTGAACCCTAAATTACTAAATTCACATCTGCACCCCAAAAATCCTAAAAACCCTAACCCCCTAAGCCCCTAAACCCCTAAACCGCTACGCCCCCTTATGTGCTTGGGGTGCCGGCTTTATTGGGCTAGCCTTCAACAGTATCGCGGAGTGAAATCCAGAAGCCCTCCACAATCCCGAATCTCCGAATTCTGAAAGCATGTGAAAGCCCTAGAGGCACTTGTATCGTGTGACAAGGCCTTAGTCGTTTTGAGGCTGTCATAAGACCTCTGGTGGTGTCCAGGCGCAAAAATCAAACAACCTTGAAGCGTTGGGGATACATATGTAGAAGGTTCAGGGTTTAGGGTCTAGATGCACAGTGTGCTAGATTTCGGTAAAGTATTATCATCGTGGAGAACTTTATCTGACTTACCACCCCAAAAGAAGCCGAACCCGAAAGCTCCGCGCCCCTTAGAACCAACATGGAAACCAGCATAAGTAGCCCCATGTTGTGCAAGACGCCTGGAGCTTCAGAGAAACAAAGGAGCCTGATATGTACCCTAAGCAGTAGGGTCCTTAGTAATATGCACCTGTACGTGAGGATGCGATCAGAAACTTTAAATGTACTCTTGGGGTTCCGTTAAAGGCTCTGTAGGGTTTTGGGCTTTCGGCTTTAAAGCTTTGGGGTTCAGGGTTTAGGACGCTGTTCTGGCTGGAGAACCCTCGAACGGTACTGGTGGGGGGAGTAGATTAGTCTTTGAAAAAGATTCCAACCCTGAAAGCCCAAGGGGTTTAGGGTTTAGGGTTAGACCCCCCGAACGCCTCAACATAAAAAGGGCAACCAGGAAACCCCGTAAGTCAACCCTGCACAACCTCAGCCCAGAACCCCCCTAAACAAACCAAACCCTTAATCCTACACCGGAAACCAAACAGCACACCCTAAACCTTCCTCCCTTCAAAAACAACTCCTCACTTCCCAGCCCAAAACAAGGAAGTGCAGCAGCCACCTCAACCTCTTCACAGAAGCACATTGGGCTCCTCGGACTGGACCAAGGATTATTTGTTTTAACATGGCTCCTTGGTTTTTGGGGTTTAGGATTTACGGTTTGATGACTTAGTGATTTAGTGGTTTAGGACTTTAGGGCTTTCAGCGCTTTAGAGCTTAGGGCGTAGGCTTCAGGTTGGGTAAGGCCCACCGAATCAGCATGGCTCCTTTGTTGTGGGTTGTAGGGGCTTGGTTTTATTAGGGCTTCGGGTTTTGGGGATTTACAGGCTTAAGGGTGTGGCTTCAAGAGTTTAACGGGTATTGGTGACTGTATGAACGTTTGCTTAAATCCTACTATAGCGTTTAGTTAGAGAAATGGTTCTTATGTAGCCTTCTAAGTGCCGAAAAGAGATGGAAATTGGGGTTATGCGAGATATCACTATACAAAACTAAGTGCCCCGACCCTCCAAGAACGGTTTAGGGTTGCGCCTCACCAGGACCAGGACCCCAAGGCCAAGGGCGGGAGCCAGCGACACTTTTGGCGCGGTCTCCGCTCCTCGGTTGCTTAGTTTACGAACTCCACGACCCCTTCATCAAGGAATGCGGCTTAGGGCTTTCCTGGGCCTTGGAGTACCATACTTTAATATTTTTTTCTTAAAGGAGCCATTGTGAAATAAAAGTGTATACTTTTTTCGGCCTGGTTACTTACAAGCCCAGTTTCTTTGATAAGTTAAGATCCAATAATTAAGGAAAATAGAGTTTATATACAGTTCTCTTCCTATGCAATATAGCATTCTAGGTTTCCAAATAACAAGTACATGTTGTTGTTCTTGAGGTTCCCGTTTACACCTGGACAACAGACGAAACGAATCCCTTAGGCTCTTTATAACTGGCGAAGCCTAAAGAAGATCTTTAAAGCTTTTTGTGCTCCTTTATATGACTTGTACATACCCAAAACCCTAAACCCCAAAAGCCTAAAGAGGGTTACGGCGCTGCTTGGGAACGGGGAGACCCCAAGCCACTTCATCGAAGAACATGGTTCAGGGTTTTCGTATAGGGTTTAGGCTTTGCGAGTGTGGGATGCGTTTTACAGAGGGTTTCTGGTTTATGCAGGGTTGGCTTTGCCTGAGAGAGCCCAATATTATATGTCGCGGTTTGGGGCTTGGGGCTCGTGGGTTTTGCACGTGTTTTGCGCTGTCTAGGTATTATTGACCTTATACTGAATCATGGGGCTTGTTGGGTTTTCGGAAGCCGAAGGGGACGGAGAGTCGGTGTCAGGGTTGGAGGGTTTAGGGGTCAGGGGTTCAGGGTTTGGGGAGCTGGGCTTTTGGAGCTTTGGGCTTATGGTTCGGGTTCGGGTTTAAAGATACTGGACAGCTATATGCTGAGACACTGCGCTCAGATGCTCAGAAATTCTGCAACCCGCTTGCACCGAGAGCTACGCTCTGTCGCTTTAAATTCGCAAGTAGCTGCTTTAGAGTATAAGTATCATGACCTTTTGGGGGAAACTTACAACTCTACTTGTCACCGATTTCCTAAATGCCATCTATCATCCACCAAAGAAGCGCATAAAAACCTAAATTCCTTTAAGACCTACACCCCTTGAACACAAAACTGACTGGGACCTTCTAGAGCTTTGATTCAACAGGATTTGTGGTTTATGGGTCTAGGGTTTCGGGTAATGTAGGAACCTGATTAAGAAACCTTGGGCCTTTTTTGGGGGTTCCTTTAAAGGGGTCTATAAGGGTTACTATATAAGGGATCTATAGTAAGGGTACTATAGTAGTGTAGGAACCTGATTAAGAAACCTTGGGCCTTTATTAGGGTTCCTTATATGAATCCTACTATCTTGGGGTTATAGGCCCAGGGTTTCTTAATCAGGTTCCTACATTATACTACAGGGGCCGAAAAAATTACCTGTGGCATCCTCTCGGTTCCTTATTACAAACGTAGTTCAGGAAAACCCGAAAAGTTGGAAACCCCATAGCCTCAATTTTTAAGAGTAGTGTATAGGGAATCGCAGCACTATTTGGCCTTAATCCGGTTTTTTAACTTTATGGGGTTTACTATAATGGGCCCCAAAACCCCATTCTAGTTATTACCTGTATCCCCAAACCATACAAACTAGTAGGCTATAACCCCTTCACTAGAGGGTAGAACCCTTAAAACGATAGGTTTTCGGATCCCAAGGTAGGGCCTATGAGGCCTATGGGTCTAGGGAGTCGAGGGTTACGGGTATTAAGGCCCTCGAAAATTAGCTTAGTAGCTGAGTGGATACACTTTACACTTCTTGGTATAATATTACCCACTATAAAACTGAAAGTGTATACCTTTTTGGGGCTAACTAGGTTAGGGTGTCGTTAATTTGCCAGGCGTCTCCCTCCTCTATAGTCCGACCAAGGACCAAACCTCAGAGCCTTCAAAACAAGCAGCTAGAGCCATAAAGAAACCGCTTCGACCCGAAATCCCAAAGCCCCAAAGATCTAAGCCTCCTAGCCCTGAGCCCCCCTAAATCCTTGCCTGGACTCTCCAACGTAGTTCTCTTCTGGGTCTTATAGAAATATTCCCTGACTATTACAATTCTGCGCAAATATGCCCCAACACCCTACTCTAGTTATTAAGACCTCTGTAACAAAGAACCCTTGTAGTAACCCTTAAATTTGAACGAGAACCGGTACACAAACCCCTGTTTCAGAATCCTGTCAAGGAGCCCTAAACCCTAAACCCTTCTTGAAGCACTGGTCCGGTGTGACGATCCTCTCCTTCAGCCAATGTGGCCTTCCCGAGCTAGAAGTGGCAGACGGAAAAGAAGGGATAAACAAACTAAACCCCTAAACCCCTAAACCCCAAACCTTAAGAATCCTTTAAAGGAGCCCTAAAATAGCCCAAAGGCGTGCAGTACTACGATACCTCACACTGGGGCGCCGACTCCCGAGACGGCGGCAAAGCCTTAGAGACGACTCTGAGTTGTGCCTTCCCTGCGCTTTTCTTTTTTAGGGTTCCTTTTTAAAGGGATCCTATAAGGGCTCCTTTAAAGGGATCCTATAGGGGTTCCTTTAAAGTGATCCTATAAAGGGGTTAGGGTATAGGGTTTAGGGGTTTAGGGTTTAGGGGTTCAGGGTTTAGGGGCTAGGGTTTAGGGTTTATGGTGTAAGGTCGGTTTTAGGGCTTTGCTTTTAAGGGGTTGTATATTGTCTTCGTGTGGTTATTCTAAGGCTTCTTTCGAGGGGTTCTTCAAATCAAGGATTTCTATGGATTCATGTTTTAAGGCTTTTGCAAGGAAATAAAAAGCGCTTGTTTGGGGTCAGGGACTGTCATGGATGCATGCTTGAAGGTTCTTGAAAGGAAATGAAATGCGCTTGTTTGGGGTGTGGGGCTTTTGGGTTAGGATTGAAGGGTTGGGACTTGGGGGGGTTGGGCTTTTAAGGATTGTCGGCTCTTGTGTGTTTCAGTTTACTTATTGGCTGTAAACTAATCTTTTCAACTTTTGGGGTTCTTATACTGGGCTTTGGAGTACCATACTTTAATTAGAAGCCCCTTACAGGTGGGTAGTTCTTCTTCCATAGTACTCCCATAAGACCCCCTTTACCTTATAGGAGTGGTATGGGAGGCTTATGGGAAACTACCCACCTAATAACTACNGTAGTTCTTCTTCCATAGTACTCCCATAAGACCCCCTTTACCTTATAGGAGTGGTATGGGAGGCTTATGGGAAACTACCCACCTAATAACTACCCACCTGTAAATGGCTTAGATTAATACTTTTTTCTCAAAGGAGCCATTGTGAAATAAAAGTTTATACTTTTTTTCTCCCTGGTTACTTAAAAGCCCAGTATAAGGTAGTCGATTCTGAAAGTTTCAACTGTTATTCCCCTTTTTTTCGGCCCAGTGAGTTTAAGGGGGTTTAGGTTTTGAGGGCTTAAGGCTTCTGGGGTTCAGGGCTTTTGAGGTGACAGGGCCTGATACATTAGGGTTTAGGCGGTTTAGGGTTTAGGGGTTTAGCAGGGTTTATAGAAAGTGTATAGGGTTTGGGTCCGGAGTTTTGCCGGGTTTTGCTTTTGCTTTTGTTAGAAATTGCGTAGAGTTTGGGTCCCGAGTTTCGGGGGGTTTTGGTTTTTTGCTTTTGCAATTTGTTTTTTGGATTTGGGGGTTTTGTTTTTTGGCTGGGCTGGGCTGGGCTGCCGCTGGGCTGGGCTGGGCTGGGCTTTCTTCGCGCACGTTTAGGAAAATTCGAAACTATTGAAGATGCAGTTCAGTTCGAGGCGAAACTCACACAATTTCTAGTTATCCTGTTCTTGAGGGTTTAGGGGTTTAGAGTTCAGGGGTTTAGGGGTTTAGGGTTTGGGGGTTTTAGGGTTTAGGGTTTAGGGTTCTACAAGTGAGTTTCCGACGATTAGGGTACCTTATTTGGGGATCCTTATAATACGGATCCTACTATTTAGGGCACTCTACTAGGGTCCCCTATTTTCGGAAAGTCCCACAAATGTGCATAAGGGGTTTAGAAGGCTTTATACTTGTAGGTTAAATTACCCAAACCCTATGCTAGTTGTTTAGGCCGCTAGATCAGCCCTGAACACCAAGCTGTGATTGTAGTGATGTTTAAGGAGGTGTTTGATGATTGCTTTTGCTGGGCCTGAGCTTGTTTTGTGCTTGTTTTCAAGGAGGGCGCTCAGAAAACAAGGGACGCTCCTCTAGACCCTAAACTAGGATCCATGTTAGCAGGATCCCTAAAGAAGGTAACCCTTCATTAAAATACAAAAAGGGGTTTTGAACGTGTCCCTAAACCCTAAACCCATGATGATTTTTCTGTGACCTGCATTGGAGTTCGAAGAGCTTGAGGAGAGCTCCTTTCTGTTGGGGGGGGAGGGAGGGTCCAGATTTCGTGTTTAGGGTCGGTAAGGAGATACCCAGTTTCAGGATGTGCTTGAACAGCTCACCAAATCAAATGGCCGTACTTGTAGGTACTTATGCTTATTGGCTGTAAACTAAACTTTTCAACTTTTGGGGCTCTGATAAGGTAGTCGATTCTGAAAATTTCAACTTTTATTCCCTTGGGTTTTGGGCCAGTGAGTATGAACCTGCAATTGGTGCTCGGGACTTCTAGAGCTTAGTAGCTGAGTGGATACACTTTACACTTTTTGAGATAATATTACCCACTATAACACTAAAAGTGTACACTTTTTGAGGCTTATGAACTCAGCAACTAAGAGAGTGTAAGGCCTTTGTAGGTTTGTGGCGTCAGGCTGGGGGGTTCCAGGGCATTGGGTTGCAGGTTTCTGCGGCTTTGAGGCAGAGCCTCCTCCGGCTTAAGACTTGAGACAAGCCCTACTTGGAGGATCATGGGACTTAGTAAGTAAGGTTGTAAGCACGTTAATTGAGGATACAAGTAGTTATATTGTAGATATAGATGCTTTATAGATACCCATAGTTACTTAGTCCCATGATCCTTTAAGTAAGCCTAAATCGCACAAGCTGGCACCCACAAACCCTCCGCAACCCTCTCGAACGCTCACTCCTCAACCGTGGGGGGCAGAGTTCTGTGCTTCGGCTCTTTGAGTGTTTGTTACACCCGAACCGCAATCTTGCTTTTTGAGGGTGGAGAGGCCTCCATAAGGTGTTGTAGTCTGCAGGAGGGTTTGAGGGTTTAGGGGGTTCGTTTTGTTGAGTGTACCTGGACCCTCATTCTTTTGGAGGAGGGGAGTTGTTATGAGTTTCCTGTTTGCTCTATACCACCCGCAAAATAGAACTACATTGGACGGCCCTGTCTTAGTCTCAAAGTTTCATCCTCACAACAAAGTCTATAAGCCTCAAAACCTGCGCTGGCCTTTGATTATGTCCCATTACAAATGTTTGAACTTCTCACGAAGCCTACAGAGAACTCCAAAATTTCGGGTTCCCTGACACGGTTGCATAGTAGAGTTCAACTTTGTTGGGTTTGGTTTTATGGGATAGGAGAGTGCCTCGGGTTTTACCCCAAACCCCGTACCTGGAGGGTCCGGGGACTTAGTAAGTAGTTATTCTTTATCATCAAACCAATCTGGGTCCGTTTTGGGTCTACTTATTACCTACTTACTAAGTCCCCCGACTCTCCAAGTAACCCTGACAGCCCAAGCCTTTCATAGAACTCGCATGAAAACCCCCCCCACTGCACCGAACGTGCAATCTTTCATGAAGCCCATCATCAGCCTGGATCCCTAATCCCTACTGCATCCACCTCCAAAAAAACATACCGAAACTGCTGACGCCCCCCCCCCTCCCCGCCTAACCGTTCAAAGCCATATACCCTAAAGCTCTACATCCCCAAATGGCTTCTTGGCGTTCTTCTGGTTGGCTCTTAGGACTTTAACTTTTTGGGTTTCTATATGAACTATAATAAGGAGGCTTAAAGTTTAACCTTTAGGAGGGGTTCAGAAGTCAGCCAAGGCTTGTGAACACTTTGTACATCCCATATAAGCCCCTGTAAAAATCCAAGCCAGACCCTGCGAAGCCCTTCTAAACGCCTTCTAGCCCTCCACAAAATATGTTGAGGTTTCTAGGCCTAAGACCATACTATATAAGGCATTTAGGGTTTTTCAGCCGGGGCCTCCTTACAGAGAATGGGGTCTGCGTGGATATACGACTAAACCTTATGTAGACTCTAAACTCTATAGAGATTGCTTCGCCTTCATTCGGATGAGTCGGCAGCCTTGACACTTACAAAAACCGTTCTAAATCAGGGCACTACGGTTGATGGACAAAATCCTGCATTACCCATTATAAGGAATATACCATAATTCCCATAGTTTAGGGTCCTTAAGGTAGTGCAGGATTTTGTCCATCAGCCGTAGTATAAAGGGACTCAAAGGGGACATTACCACGAATGGTTCAGACCTTACCTTGACTCTCAGGAAGGGAAGAGCTGGAGAGGTGAAGGATTTTAGGGAGTAGGGTTCAGGCAGGGCTGCGGGTTTAGGGTTTCGGGCTCGACGGATGAAGGCTCGCAGTTTTGGGTTGCTAAGTACGTCTTCACTCCAATACTCGCCACGTAGGCTGCAAAGCTGCAAACAGCTAGTTTTTCCGGAACAGAACACGGCATGCCGTTTATGTTCTGGGACTTTTGAGGATTGGCCTAATACTTTCAGCTTCACAAGACAAGTGCGGGTTCAAGGGACTGTGGCTGTTGTCTTATGCCTCTAACGAGTGGGCCAAGATGCTCATCGCAAAATGCTATGGCTTTCGGCTTCAGTACAGCGGCTTTCCCACGGATTCACTGGTAGCCGACAGCTCTGGATGTCTACAACCAAGTAACTCACGGGTGAAATAGCTCGACGGTTGTCTAACAAGTACGGTTCTGCATGGTTTGCATCAGCCAAGCCGTGGTTCAAGCGCACTTGATATCAGGATCTTGTCGTTCGTAGTGGCGGTTGCCTGCTTCAAATCGTTGTCATAGAAGTCCTCGCACAAAGTGCATGGAACATCGATCCCCGTTAAGGTACTTGAACTTATATTTGCATAAAAACACTATAAACCCATTAAGATTCCGTTTAAGGCACTTGCAGTCATACTTAAGACGTACCCCCCACCACCACCACCCTGCAAACAAGCCCCAGTCTGCGAAAGCTCAGGCATGGAACCCGCTGGCTGCCCCTGCTCAGAGATCCTTGGGACAAATTTGAGATGATAGGTAAGGGTCCCCACGGGTTTGGTTTAGGGCTTAGGGGTTCAAGTACCCAATTAGTTCATAACATTTTAGGCGCTTAGGATTTAAGGATTCAGGTCCCAAATACCATTTTCTGAAGAGGGTTTGGTACCAACAACCATACTTTATTTGGGTGCGCGGACCCTCAGGTGTGGGATATATTCGGATTCTAGAGAGCCTTATCGCATTACCGAAAGATCTTGCAGCAACAAAGTTTTCACAAGATTTTTTGAACAAGCGGCTTGTAGTTCTGGTTTTGGAAAGAGATTACAGTTTAAGGGGTTACAGGGCGATTCGGAATTGGTTAACATTTAATCTCTAATATACTCAAAATATCTAACTACTGCCAAACCTGTGGTTTACGAGTCAGCCCTGGCCAACAACTTAAACCGTGAACTCCAAACCTAAATTCTGAAACCTAAACCCGAAACCTTAAACAAACACAAGTTGATCCTTCAAGGAGCCCATGGTTCTCGTGGTCATATGCCTCTGCGCTGCACACGATGCTGGGGTTTCCGGGTTTCATCTTTAGCATTTGGGTTTCCAGGGTCTTCAAATCTAGGGTTTCGAGGGGGGTTTTGCGCAGTTCCGAGTTTGTAGACCACGGTTTTCACGAGGGCTCTGCTTCTGGAGGGTTGTATGAAAGGGCGACGAATGTGGATGTAGGGATCTAAGGTTACGTACGTTTGCACTTAGTTTAGGGTATAGGGCTGCGTAAGGTTCTTCTACCGGCAACGAGCTGTTTGAGGAGCCGGCCTTGTTTGTCGAGGCCTGCCTACCCCTCCAACAGCCCTGTTTGTGGTCTTGGTGCGAATCGTTCGAAACTCAAGCCCGTAAGTCACCATGGCGGAGGCATACCAGGATTTGGCCGAAGGCCAGCAGGTGGAGTCCTCCAGCTGGATGCTGGATGGGTGTTTATCAGCACGGTAGGTGCCATTGGCGAGCTTAACTTCACAGCATACGCGCTGATGGACAAAAACGAAAGCAAACTGCGCACTATTCAGGCGACCTTTGGTATGTGCCCGCCTGGAACTGCTGAGGATGGGAACCCTGCACTGCAGAGGTATCTGAAATGCGGTCCATTAGCATTGGCTGCCAGCAACCCACCGTCCTCTCAAAGTAGTGATAAGATTCTCTAGGGTGTTTAGAGGTTAGAGGTTTATGTCAACCCCAATTACAGCACTTGGAACCCAAATATACATGACAAAAGTCCCATGACCCTTCAAGTAGACGTAGCATTTTGGCGCTCAAGGATTCGGTGTTTCATTCGTTTGCTGTGGCTTCTTGTTCGGAGGGCCAGATTCATGAAGTCGGGCTGATAGTTGGGGGTTCCGGGTTCAACTGTACGGTTTTAAGCTTCCAAACAATATGTTCAATGATGTTTGGAACATAAACCCTACTATTTGGGTCTGTTAAATGAGATGTTAGGCTTTTTGGCAGGATTGCGGTTTTGGGCTGAAGTTGTGGGGTGTAGAAGTCTCTAGTAGGGTTCATAGTGCGGCCGTAACATTAAGTAGGTCAAGGTTTTATACTATACGAAAGGCTTAAGCCCCAAAATCCTAGACCTTCGCAGAACCCGCAAAGCACCCCTTAAAAGACTCGTAAAGAAGCCCTCATAAAACATGTGAGAGGGTTTGGCTTAGTAGTTGAGTGGATACACTTTACACTTTTTGGGATAATATTACCCACTATAAAACTGAAAGTGACTACTTTTTGGGGCTTGTGAACTCAGCAACTAAGTTGTTGTATCGGCTCTCATTATCCCGGACCCCAGGGGCAACTCGGTGGAAACCTCTACTGGACGCCTGGAGGCTTTGTCAGTGAATCTGTTCGTCTGGTGATAGGGGGCTTAGGGTTTAAGTAGGCTTTGGCCGAGTACTGCGTGCATTACTGGGGTTCCGCTTGCACTTGTCTTAGGCATGGCAGTAGCCGGGGCATCCCCGAGACCCCGGAAGCTTTCGAGAGTCATGTGACCAACCTACGGTTGATGGACAAAATCCTGCATGACCCATAATAAGGAATATACCATAATTCCCATAGTTTAGGGTCCTTAGGGTCATGCAGGATTTTGTCCATCAGCCGTATGAATGCTCCGGTTTCGGGTTCCGGGCTGTGCTAGCCGCTAGCCTCTCAACCTGTGAGTCTGGAGCGACGTCAAGAGGCTAACATGGAGGGTCTAGGACGGGTTTCCCTTTTTTGCGGATCTCCTTACAACCTTACAATGTTACAATTTACAATACAAGGAAACGTATTTCAGTTGTCTTGTTGTTTGTTTTTATCCTATGACCTCCACACCTACTTACTTGAATCCTGGGACCCCCAGGGCTACCAACAGATGATATGTCATGTCGTTTCGGTGAGAACTTCAGAGCACGGCCACACTAATCCCCTACACCCTAAACGCGTCACAGAAAGGGTCCAAAGTCTAGAACCCCAATGTCGCGTGAAGCCCGGCAGGGCTTTAGGGTTCTAGGAATCAGGGCTAGGGACCGGGATTTAGGTTTAGGGTTTAGGGTTTAGGGTGGGTTCAGGATGTAGGATTTAGGGTTTTCGGACATGTGGTTGTATCTGTTGTTTGGACTTTAGGATATTGGATGGTTTAGGTTGAAGCCATAGACGGGGAGACTGCACCTGATCCCATCAGAGCATATCCCAACAGCCGCGAGCGACAACAAAGCAAAATTCTAAAAGAAATCAAACTCAAGACGCTCACAGTGACCCTGTGTTAATCGAGTTTGTTGGCCCATTTGTTGACGCAGATTGCATGTGCAATAGATCTTTATGGTCACTTGATGTGGGGCTCCTTAGGAATTAGTGGTTTTGGGGTGCTGATCCTACTTTTAAGAAATTGAATGTCTGCGAACAGCTTTTTCGTTCACATTCCGAGATCATTCCCACGATCGAAACAACGCGGCTCTGGAAGAGATGAAACCCTTGCAAACCACTGCCGTCTTGGAACAGTTCATTCTAAAGCACCACAGGGACACGTGGACAACAAAACCTTACACGACATCCTTACACAACCCTATGGGAGTTTCCGAAAATAGGGGACCCCAAAGAGTACCCTAAAGTGTAGGATCCTTATTTGAAGGACCCCCAAATAGGGTCCCCTAATTTTCGGAAACTCCCCTATTGCAGCTCGCCAGGCAATGAGTCTATAGGCCCCTCGGGCACCGCCGGCCACCGACTTCACCAGAAACTAAGCGTCGGGCACCCAAATGACCAATGCGGGGTTCTCCGATGTACTGCTGGCGGGCAAGCCCATGCAATAGTTCGTGTGTGCTGGAGTATGCGAATTGTGAAATATTCCCTGTTGTGGTAGGTTCTTCATGAGCAGTCTGAGTTTCGAAGGCTCCGGAAGTGCTGTAAGATTGTCTGTAGACATGGCCTCTGTGCAATGGTTTATTTGTCCCAAATTTCGCCTTTGTTACTCATCTATTTTCATCGGAAGCACAGTAAATCATTCTCTGTTTCAAGCCCGTGGGTCCAAGTTTCACTGGGTAATATGAGGCCTCATTATCAGAATAGGGTTGTCGAATATACTGCGAGTTAACTTCAGGAACACTATGGACAAGTAGTGAGACTTGTTCAGGCGATTGCCTTACTTCGCAGCACAGGTATCGAACACTAGTCACTAATAATATGATGCTTGAGTACTGGAAGTGTTTTGACACCCATCAAGATTAGATTGTCAGTTTCAGTTACCTTAGCTCGCCTGGGGATTCCTCTCACGAAAGATCGCAACAACCTAAACTTAGTGAATAGGGGACCCTAAAATAGTACCCTAACTAGTAGGAGTAGGATCCTTATTATAAGGACCCCAAAATAAGGTACCCCTATTTTCGGAAACTCCCATATTGAAGTATTGGTTGGGTGCTCAAACCTCTTGGACCTTCATCCACTGAGCCCAAGACGCTGCTGTGCGCTAAGGTTCGAGCCTACAATGACAAGGTGGAGGACATGTAGGGTTTACAGGGTTTAGGATTCAGGGTTTCCCGGTAGTAGAGTAGGTAACCTTTAACCTTTTGGGGTAGTATAATCCCTATATAATCCTTATATTATGAAAAAAGTTAACCTTTGGTTCCCCATGATACCCGACAAGTAGAGTTTAGGGTTTAGAGATGTCCAGGGAGTGACCAACATCAAGCGGGTCCAGGAATGCACACAGGGATTCCGGCATTATGGTTGTGACTCCGTTATCGCACTGAAAACAGCAAGGCAGCAAGTCAAGACAGAGGTCTAAACTTGGTTGAACTTTACTGTCACTCTATAGCTTTATCAGTTTTAGGATTAGCCTTTCTGATATTAGGGTACTTAAAGTTATAACTTCATCATGGTAGTAAAGAGTCATCCAGAAAATTATCGAAATCGTATCCGGTGATGCGCCCCTGGACCGCTGCAACTGCCGCCCTGAACACTAAGCCCTAAAACACTCTTACACCCTGGAGAGCTATACGGGAGTTTCCGAAAATAGGGGAGCCTAATATAGTACCCTAAATAGTAGGATCCCTATTATAAGGACCCTAAAGTAAGGTACCCCTAATTTTCGGAATCTCCCATACCTTGAACTCAGTGAAGAGAAGCGCTCCACCGCGAAACCCTAGCTCCTTAAACCGCCCGGGTGAAACCCGAACCCTCCTCTTGGAACTTTTTCGATTCAAAAAGCCAACTCACTCCCTCGAGGACGGGAACATGTATTTCGTACAGAAAAATGTCGAGTTGCGAACGACTACCACAACCACCTCCACGACAACCGCAGACGCTTGCCCAGAGGGTCCAAGTACTTGGACGGTCGGGAGAATTAGTAAGAAGGTATTCCATAGTTTTATAAGTTATAAGTATCATAACCCCAATTAGGATCCCTATTCGGGTACGACCACCGCCGACGCTGTGAGCCTCTTTTCTACTTCAACCAACCTGCTAGAGCGTGTTCTTCTGCAAAGCCTAGTATAGAATTTATACGGACCCTACACCTACAAGTACGCGTAGTTGGGAGCAAACAGAACGGCTCTTGTACTCAAACAAAGGCTTCTTATCCGCAGTGCCTCCTCAAGGCTGGTGGAGCTCTGAGGCCTACAACAGCATTAACATGTTGTGAATATTTGGTATGAATACCACATGCATATTAATACTAAGACTAAGACAAATGTGAACATTCATATTAATACTAAGACTAAGACGAATGTGAACATTACTATTAATACCATAATGATAGTAATACCAATACTAAGACGAATATGACTGTTACTACTACTAGTAAGTGCAACCGTACTACTCGGAATGTGTTCGGAAGGCTCCTGCTTAGGCCTCCTATCCGGCATTTGTCGACGCAGCTGGAGTAGCCTTTCGGGCTCGTAATAGGGTTTAGGGTTCAGGGTTTAGGGTTTGCAGTTCAAGGAGGCTTTGAGGGTATGCAAGGCTGCTAGAGCTATTCAGCGAACTTCTGCCAACTTCTGCACCAAGTTCCAGTCACTCACCAGCTCGGGCAACCACATGTGAGAAACACATCAGAGGCGCCGGACTTCGACTGTGGCTTCCGAAATAGCAACCAAAACAGCAATACTAATTCATACCTGTCATGATGCTAATGTTAATATTACCAAAAATTCATATACATATTCATATTAATACTTATCGTGTAATCTTAGTAAGAATAATAATATCCATATCATATTTTTCGCGAAATGAATATTGATTAGCATTTGTATAAGTAATAATGTTCTTCATAGTATTTATATATTTATAATATCCATATTCGCAGTAACCTTGTTTGAAACATACTGTTACCTTCGGGCTACGGTTCCCTTTACATGCCCCCTACGTTTCCCGAGCATCCTAAAGGTTCAAAGGGACACTCTCGAGGGCTCTCTTGGTAGATCCATTAAGCGGCGTGGTGTGAATTGATCGGGCTTGACGGTCAGATATGTTGAGATTTGCACGGCCTTTGGTGTGATACGAGAAGCCAGTCAATCAAGCATGAGTTTGCAGCTTAGGTCACCACCACTTCTGCCATGACTTCGCGGATCAGCGGCGTCAAGGTGCGAGATGATCATGCCTGCATCATCAGTCCTACGAATGGTGGACGCCTAACCATAAGCTAGAAGCCGTGTATGCCAGAAGCTCCGTCTTTACACAGACCTCTGGGAGGCTAGAAAGTGCAACCCCCTAACTGGCAATCCTATACCACTAAGGAGTACATTCCAGGAAACAGTTACAGGTGTTTCTCCTTCAAATCTACATGGCCGAGGATCCCGTCAACTTCCCACATCTTGCATGGGAGTTTCACTGGGAGTTTAGAAGTTTAGGGTGTAGGGTTTAGGGGAGTATTCCTCGTTCAGCACTGGCCCGTTGCTTTCAATGTCTTAGAGTTGATCAGACCGGCAGGTTCAATTCCTGCGACCCCATAGCTTAAACTGCATAACCCTAAATCAAAAGATTCTGGATCTGTGAACCGTAAGTCCCAGACCCTACAAACCCTAAGCTTTATAGCCACGAAGGAGCACGATCTTGGCTTTTGTCTTCGTTTTGCGGCCCGCAGCGCATGTTTCTGGCTTTCACATGCCAGCGAGTTATCTTGTCATCTCACTCAGTTGTAGTTGTATAGGTTGCAGCATGAGTCTTATGCCCCGCAGCGAAAGAACGGTCCTTCAGGCGAGGGTTCGTGAGGTGTTTCAAGAAACAGATTTTAGGTTACGGAGTTTGGGAACTTTTCCCTAGTAGTCGAGTAGGTGACCTTTCGTTTAACCTTTTTGGGGAACTATAAGCCCAACATACTCCCAAAACACATTCACGGGTTAAACTTTAGTTCCTCAGGATACTCGACAAGTACTTGGCGTTCTGCTGGTTGGCTTTTAGGACTTTAACTTTTTGGGTTTCTATATGAACCATAACAAGGAGGCTAAAAGTTTAACTTTTAGGAGGGGTTCAGAAGTCAGCCAAGAGTAGGTTTCTGCTTCGAGATAGGGGCTCCGACCTGAAGAGACCAAGTCCTAAGCCGAAGCCGAAAGCAACGGGCTCTGAGAGCATGGAAGACGTTGAGCCGGGTACTGCCCACACTCAGCAACAGTTGAATAATATTCATAATATAGATATATTAGGACCTTAATAGTAGCCCTATTATAGACTGTTACTGTATGGGGGCAGTACCCAACCTCAACCCATGAAGCCAAGGAAGCCCGAAGAATCACTCTGAAACCTGAGCCCTACTTGGAGGGTCGAGGGACTCAGTAAGTAGTTAATTCTGTCGGCTTGTAGGTCATATAACCTCCAATTAGGATGCCTTTAGGACCACTTGGAGGGTCGGGGGACTTAGCAACTAGTTATTTTCGCTTATAAGTACCATAACCCCAATTAGGATCCCGTTTAGGGTACTTATAACTCTACTTATTACCTACTTACTAAGTCCCCCGACCCTCCAAACAAGTTAACCGGGTCAAAACCATCTTCAGGTCTCTAGCACCAGAGCTGCGATGACGACGCTGAGCGGCATCCTTGCGATTACCCAGCAGCCATGAGCTGCCGTTCGTGTTTCCAGGTTTTGTGCTACTATAGGGGCTGAAATAACTGCCAATACTGTTTTGGGGGTTCCTTATTGTAATTATAGTATAATGGCCCCCAAAAACCCTGTTCTAGTTCTTAAGGCCCCTACAGTACCTCGAAGCCATGCTTCCTGTTCTAGGTAGGCCGTCGGGATATTGTATATTTTCCCTTATTGGGCTTAATAGGACTCTATTTACGAATATTTTTCAGAGGCTTTAAAGGGCCAACCTAGTGTTCGGTTTGTTAAGATTTGACCTCCCCGGTTCTCGGGGTTCTTGCAAGGAGCCATTGGGATAGTTGTCAAAATTAGGGTCCCTTTTTGGGTCCCTATTATAATACGGCACCTAGACCCTAATTTTGACAACTACCCATTGGGAATTTGAGATCGCGACTGTCACCTGCAAAGGAGCAGCTGGTAGGGATAATCGTATGATTGAGGTTGGAGGTTCGGGGTTTATTGTTGACTGCGTGAGGGCACTTTTCAAGAGCATTCAAACCGAAGTAAAGTTGAACGATTAGGGCGCTTATTGAGTATTCAAGCCTAACAACTATACCCTCCACCAGCCTTCTAATGCCCTAGACTTTGAACTACGGTATGTACTTAGGCCTTAAACCACCTATGTAGGAGCCCCTTTAAGGCCTAAGATATACACGATCTTGGCCACTGGAGCCTTAGGGCTTGAACCCAGCAGTGGAACTCCTTCGGCCCAGGACCGCTAGCGGAGTCACCACAACGGGTAAGCCAACGAAGGACGGCAGCTTTTGCTCAGATGAACCGGTGTACGATGCAGGGCTTCGGCTATGGATAAGGAGTTGATGATCGCGTTCGCCTGAAATTCGAAGGGGTTATCTTAAAATTAAAGACGGCTAGACATATAGTGGTTTGCTTTGATGATGGAATATCTGTATAGTTTGATTGACTGGCCGGTTGTTCAACACGTTGCTCTGCGGCAGAGACTTGAACCAAGTATCGCTGAATGCAGTCAGGGCCTCACAAACTTTATTTGTCGGGCACTCAGAGTCTGACATCTTTGTTTAAGGCTAAGGTCGACCGTACATAGTGTGCTGCAGAGATCTGCCGCACATAGCAGAAGTTTTCAGAACATAAGGGACCCTTATGCCCAACTCCATGTATAAGCACATGTAAGCACACAAAGCAGTAGCAGTAGTAGTAGTAGTCGTCGTCGTAGTAGTAGTCGTAGTCGTAGTCGTAGTAGTAGTAGTAGTAGTCGTCGTCGTAGTAGTAGAAGTAGAAGAAGTAGTAGTAGTAGCAGTAGTAGTAGTAGTCGTAGTAGTAGTAGTAGTAGTAGTAGTAGTAGTAGTAATAGTAGTAGGGGATTAGTAGCAGTAGCAGCAGCAGGAGTAGTAGTAGTAGTAGCAGTAGTAGTAGTAGTAGTAGTAGTAGTAGTAGTAGTAGTAGTCGTATATAGTAAGAACAGTATCCTTGATGAAAGGGCTATCCCTTTTGTAAGGACGATGCCGAGAAAATGCAACACGCGAAAACTACAGAAATATGTTCTATGTATATAGGTCTTCACATGCGTATATACATAAGTTAAACAGTCAGCTCCTTATTTCGGAAACTGCTACACTCCAAATCCTGACAGTCTTGAAGGATCCCCAAAAGGGGACTCCGTGTTTCCTAAAACTCCGTGCATGTCTGCAGGAGTCACCTCGTGGGCCCAGCAGGAAGGTTCAGGGCGAGGATGAAGAGGACGCTGCCGGGTTGAGATACTCGGGTTTGGGGATAAGGGGCTAAGGGTTTGGGGTTTAGAAGTCGTTATGTTATTTTATAGACTTAGAAGTACCATAACCCAAATTAGAATCCCTTTTTGGGATGCTTACAAGAGCTTATAAGTCTACATATTACCTACTTACTAAGTCAAGTAAGGGCATGAACAACTGGAGCGGTGTTTTTAGCAGCCTTTAACCTGAAACTGAGGCCAGGTTCCCAAAATCCCAAAGCCCAAGCCCCCGGAGGCGCCAAGTCCTAGAAACTCCCCTCCCATATGGGAGTTTCCGAAAATGAGGGGTTGGTGTCCTTTAGGGGTTCGTTAAAGGGATCCATCTATAAGGGTCCTGTAAAGGGTTTAGGGTTTAGAGTTTCCGAAGATGAGGGGTGCCTTATGTTGGTGTCCTTATAGTAAGGATCCTACTATTTAGGGTGCTATATTAGGGTCCCCTCTTTTGGAAACTCCCATATCCTGTAGTCAAGTACTTCTTGGAGTGTATCTATTCGGCACCTTGGTCCGGTGAGTGTTTAGTTGTTGGCTCTTGGGGTTTATGGTTAGGGACCCCAAAAGGACATAAGCATAAGCATAGATTTATATGGGATATCCCTATCCTTGTTTTTGCTTATGTGCTTTTTTGGGGGCCCTATATGGTTTCTTGTTTAGGGATCTCCCATGCATTGCATACCCACCAAGAAGATGAGAGATATCATAAGGATACCCCCCAAAACCCTAAACCGTGAACCCCTAAACCGGTAACACCAATAGGTGGAGTGATAATGTAAAGTGCAAGCCCGCAAAGAGGCCGGGTCGATGCACCGGAAAAGGCCCACTGCATTTACAAAGAAACGGCAACGAAGCCCAATAAAGCTTCCTTGAGCCCTAAACCCTAAACCCTAAACCCTAAACCCTGAACCCCGACACCAAGGCATAGAGGCCCGAATCGCTAGCCTCGTTGCCCGTGAACACAAGTCCGTCTGAACCCCGACACCGCAGACCCAATATAGCTTCCTTGCGAGAAGGAGCCGAACGAAGGGGAAGAGGAAGCGCCGAAAGGGGAAGCAGAAGAGGATGAAGACGAAGGTTCGCTTTTCTTCAGGGTTGAGGTTCCGGGTTTCAATATGGGAGTTTCCGAAAATAGGGGATCCTAATATAGTACCCTAAATAGTAGGATCCTTATTATAAGGACCCCAAAATAAGGTACCCCTAATTTTCGGAAACTCCCGTATGGTGGTGTTTCGGGTTCGGGGTTTAGATACCACTATGGGCTATTAGACCCTAAGGATCCCTATTAGGACCGTATTAAGTAGATTACGGTGCCCTTAATGTCGAATAGCCCATAGTGGTATGGCAAGGTTTAGCACGGAATGCTTGCCTTCGGGTTTGAAAGACATATCGGCTCAGGGGATCTTGTGTAATATAGGGGCCTTACTATTCAGAATTGGGTTTTCGGCCCAACATCCTATAAGTATAGTAAGGAACTCCCAACATAGTATTGGGACTTCTTAGGGCCCTTTAGGGTTTAGGGTTTAGCATTACTTGCAATGCTGAAGTTTATTACGAGATAGGCGGTTACCACACTCGGACGATCACGGCATGAGGGTTTCGACGAGGTGCTTGCACAAAGTTTAGGGCTTAGGGATACCCTTGCGACGATTGGAAGGATCAGGGAACTTAGTAAGTAAGTGAGTTGCAGCAGATGGTATTAGTACCCTACGTTGGCGCTATCAGAGGCCTTGCATGTAGCCTGCTTGCCAAGAAGTCTCCTGTGCTTTTAAGTACTGTACGTTTACTATAGGGGCCGAAATACTTACCTACACTATTTTGGTGGCTTCTTATTATATTTGTAGTATAATGAGCCCAAAATCTTGTTCTAATTATTAAGGTCCCTATAGTAACCGGATTCGTTTTGGTTTTCTTTGGATTACGTATATGAGGTTATGTGCCGTGAGACGGTATCACTGGCCAAGCACATTTACCCCAAACCCGTATTCTCATGGTTAAGGCCCATATA
The DNA here is from genome assembly GCA_003297005.1 of Symbiodinium sp. clade A Y106. Classification (NCBI taxonomy): domain Eukaryota; class Dinophyceae; order Suessiales; family Symbiodiniaceae; genus Symbiodinium; species Symbiodinium sp. clade A. The sequence goes on along the minus strand of BGNK01000116.1, from coordinate 159,640 downwards.
CCGCCGTTGAGGGTTACTAGCTAGCAGCTGAAACCCTAAACCACACACCTTGTAATATAGGGCCCATTAAAAAACAAATGTAAGATGGAACCCCAAAACAGATAGGTAATTATGAAGACCCGTGTATTACCCTCCTGGTGCCTGAAACCCAACTCTTCGGGTACTTGGACCCTCAGGGGAATGCCAGCCTTAGTCCTCAGGCTTTCTAATAGTTAAGAAATGTATTTATGACATGCCCCAAAGTTATGTTCTGATTATGAAGGCCCCTCTATCATAACTATCACCTGCAGGCGAGTACAGTCGCAACGAAGCCTTCTGTGTGCACAGGTAGCTGAGGCCTTGCCTCAGATTACCCAGACTTCAGGTAACTTATCGGTGACGTCAATTATTGCAGTTTAACCTTAAACCCCAAACCCTAACCTCAAGTTGTACACCCTAAACCAACCGAGGTGAGGATAAAGATGAGGATGAGGAGGGAGAGGAAGAGGAAGAGGAAGCAGAGCAAAGTGAAAGGAAGGAAGCCCAGAGGCGAGAGAAGGGAAGAAAGAGGCTGGGCCCTTGCGACCCCTACAGAAGAACTTTATTCTTTACACGTTCCCTTGCATTCCTTATACAGTAAATCTTGAGCTTCTTTTACTTCGGTATTGGAGAAGACATTTTAGGGTTTACGGTTCTGTGCATTTCTGTAGGGAATTGTAGGCATGCTTGGAGAGTGTTTTTTTAGTACTGGGTAGACAATCCTTGATTCAGTGTTATTTTGGTCTCTGTGGAATGTACTTTAAAGTTCTATTTCCGAAGCCTCAGAAACTCTCAGTTGTGTTATGTAGCACTATGGGTTATTAGACCCTAAAGATCCCTATTCGGACCCTATTAAGGGTAGATTACGGTGCCCTTAAGGTCTAATAGCCCATAGTGGTAGGAGCTCTGAGAAGACCCAATGGTTAAACTTAGTAGTAGAGTAGGTAACCTTTAAGCTTTTTGGGGTACTATAACCCCTACATGATCCCAAAGGTTAACCTTTAGTTCCCCTAAGATACTGGACAAGTAGGTAAAGCTCAAGGATTTGTTCTATCTTTCTAGCTCTCGGGTGTGCTTGCCAGAGTGTTGGGCTGTTGTTACCTTAAATCCCAAACCCCTGAACCTCACATCCCAGGCCTAAACCTTACACCCCTTAAAAGTTTAACCTTAGTAGCTGAGTGGATACACTTTACACTTTTTGGGACAATATTACCCACTATAAAACCGAAAGTGTATACTTTTGGGGGGCTTATGAACTCAGCAACTAAGTTAGGCTGTGTAGGTTCTTATTATAAACCCTAATATGAGTTTTATAGGGACCCCACAAAAAAAAGTAGGTTTTGGAGGGTTGAGGAAGGATTTAGGCTGTAACTAAGTAACCCTGTACCCTAAACCCCTCGACTCCTAAGCCACTCTAACCCCACTCTCGAGCATGAGGGTTTAGGGAATCTTGCTTGCCTTTGGGGTTTTCGGGGCTTTAGGTTTAGGGGTGGGGTTTAGGGTTTAGGGGCTTTGGGGTGAAGAGGGTAAGGGTGTAGGATGTTTAGAATGGTGGAGTTGCATTCTGCGGTTGTCGGCTGTCTACCTAGAAGTAGACTAGGTAACCTTTCAACCTTTTGGGGTAGTATAATCCCTACTTGGAGGGTCGGGGGACTTAGTAAGTAGGTAAGAAGTAGAGTTATAAGTACCCTAGACGGAATCCTAATTGGGGTTATGGTACTTATAAGTCTCTAAAATAACTAGTTACTAAGTCCCTTAACCTTTAGTTCCCCATGATACCCGACAAGTAGGTCTAAACCCCACACCTTGAGCCTGGCTTCCGTGAGCTCCAATACCCAAGCTTGCCCAGCTGATGGCAAGACTTTAGCACTTTCTCGACTTTCTATATTGGTCTATATATCTCAATTAATTCCCAACAGCCAGGGAATATCTGGTCAAACTATCGGCACTTCTTTGACTATAATAATAATAAGAACCGGATCTGCGAAACAGACGACACCACGCCCAAAAGGTTCCGTTTGCTTACCTCGTCCTGCGTAGATTTCGGAGAGTGACATCTTGACAGGTTGCGGACTGAAAAAAGTTTGATAAAGCTGGATCATGCTAAGACTTTAATTTCACGAGAGAAATTGCAGCTCTCTGGGCCCCGTTTCTATTTGGTGAGCACGTGAGCTTTGTAGTTCCGGGAACCACTTAAGCAGGAGAGTCTTTGTTGAGGAACTACAACCCTTTTGATTTCGGGCTCAGTATAGGGTTTTATGAAGCATCCTGTCGTTGACGGACACTACGCTGCGACAGCAGCTTGCATTATCCTAACAAAGACATGTTGCAAGCTACAAACAACGCCAACTGCCAAGCTTCAAAAGCCCTACCGAACATCCCCCAAATGTCGAAACCCGTTCCAGGCAATGCTTTTCAAGAGGCCACATCCCCTGGTCTTAAAACCATAAGGACCCTTAGGGGGTAAGGGGAGGGTAGGGGGCCTTAATTTCCCTAATCGGGACCTGATAAGGGTCTAGAAAGGCCTGTTTGCGGAATCCCCAATTACGCCCTTAAGGGTCCCTATGATAAAACCCGAATCATTGTCTCGCGATGTCCAATTGAGCCGAACTCGCCCCCCCACAAACAACACGTTCCAGGTCCTGTCTCTCCCACTTCCGTGGCTAAAGACCTGGAGAGCGTGCGTGCCGATCCGTGAACTAAAGCATGAACTTCGAAAGCACAGATAAACCGTCTACTGCCCTGGAAATCTAGGAGAAGTTGACTCTGTGAGCCGAACATCTTTGGATACGTAAACTGATCAAAATTCATGACGTCTTGGTTCCTTGTAGGAACGCAATTCCCCCGAAAAGCCCAAACCCAAAACCCTGAACCCTAAGTTTCTAAACCCTAAATGAAGTAGGGTTTATACTACCGTTTTGGTGAGTGTAGATAGGCCTCCTTTCGAATATTGGTGAGTGTATATATTGGGATTTAGTATGGGGATACTGGTAACACGAACCATACCCTAAATCCTAAACCCAAAGCCCTAAACCCTAAACCCTGACCTGGACCAGGAAGGCCAGTGAGAAGGGGGGACCTCTGCAAGCAGACGAGGAAGAAGAGGAGCGGTGAAGGGTTTTAGGGTTTAGGGGTTTAGGGTTTAGAGGTGCCGTGGGGGTGCTGGAGCCGGGTTTGGGTTCAGGGTGTAAGTTTCGAGCTAGGGTTACAGGATTGAGGGTGCAGGGTTTGGGATTTTAGGGTTTAGGGTTTAGGGCCGTTTCGAGTTGCAGGGGTAAGAGTTTGAGAGTTTAGGGTTCAGGGTTATGCAAAGAGACAGTGGCCTAGCAGAAGCCATCAGCTTGTGTTCTTTGTGGCATTGGGCTTAGGCGTGTGGTTAACGAGGCGATGGCATGCGGCCACAATGCAAATTTGCTGTGTTTTTTCTTGGCGGATGCTCTAGCCCTTATACCACCACTAAGGCTTTTTGGCGGTTTTTGTGGCTTCTTATTCAAATTCAGGGTTCTGAGTCCTTAGTAACAGGATCGCCTTATAGTCTTTAAGCGTTGTACTACTGCTGATGGACAAAATCCTGCATTACCCATTATAAGGAATATACCATAACTCCCATAGTTTAGGGTCCTTAGGGTCATGCAGGATTTTGTCCATCAACAGTACGACCCACCCACCCAAAGCCCTAGGCTAGTTCTTAAGTCTCCTAGAAACTCGATCTGGAGGGCTTTCGCCTCAAACACCCTATCAAGACAGATGGGTAACCCTAAACCCTATACCCTAAACCCTATACCCTAAACCCTAAACCCTATGCCCTATACCCTAAACCCTATAACCTAAACCCTACATACCGCGAAAGGGTTCAGATAGATGGGGGTCGCTCCCCAGACCGTTACTATACAGTTAGGCCCCCAAAGCCATAATACCATTCTGGAATTAGGTCCCAAAAGAACATCCAAATTATGGCTTTGGGGACCTAACTGTATAGTTAGGCCCCCAAAGCCATAATACCATTCTGGAATTAGGTCCCAAAAGAACATCCAAATTATGGCTTTGGTGACCTAACTGTATAGTTAGGTCCCCAAAGCCATAATACCATTCTGGAATTAGGTCNAGGTCCCAAAAGAACATCCAAATTATGGCTTTGGGGACCTAACTGTATAGTTAGGTCCCCAAAGCCATAATACCATTCTGGAATTAGGTCCCAAAAGAACATCCAAATTATGGCTTTGGTGACCTAACTGTATAGTTAGGTCCCCAAACCCATAATACCATTCTGGAATTAGGCCCCAAAAGAACATCCAAATTATGGCTTTGGGGACTTAACTGTATAGTTAGGCCCCCAAAGCCAGAAAATAGGATGTTCTTTTGGGACCTAATTCCGAATGGTAGTATATATGGACTCTCTGGGATTTACATGCTTGCTTGATGTGCTCCAGGAACTCCAAAGCTTCACCACTACCCCCATTCTTGCTAAATCTCTTTTAAGGTTATAGTAAACCCATAAAGTTGGAAACCGGATTAAGGCCAAATAGTGCTGGGATTCCCTATACATTACTCTTAAGGATTGAGGCTACTGGGTTTCCAACTTTTGGGCTTCTACTGTAGAGGCTCCAGGATTCCTCTGTCAAAACCACTAGTCTCATTAGTAAGCGTTTAGGGTTTAAGGTCTAATTATTTAGGGTTTAGGATTTAGTTATTAAGGGTTTAGGGTTTATGGTCTAAAGATTAAGGGTTTAGGGTTTATGGTCTAATTCTTTAGGGTTTAGGGTTTCGTGGTTAAGGCTATATCAGCCGTAGGCGGGAGTTAAACCTAGACCAGACGCCCCAAAGCCATGATGTCAAGGATAAAGTCTTTCAAAGCATCATGAGCTTAGTAGCTGAGTGGATACACTTTACACTTTTTGGTGATAATATTACCCACTATAAAACTGAAAGTGTACACTTTTTGGGCTTATGAACTCAGCATCTAAGTTCAATTCATCATGAGTGAAGCCCTTTTGAGCCATCTAGACCCTAAACCCTAAGACGCTAAAGCCTAAACCATTAACGCCCTGAACCCTAGATCCTACTTAGTAAGTAGGTAATAAGTACAGCTATAGGTACCCTCATAGGGATCCTACTTGGGTTAGGGTACTTATAAGTCTCTAAAGTAACTAGTTACTACGTCCCCCGACCCTCGAAGTAGACTTTGCACAAGGTACCGGCGGTGCACCGTCCAGGGTTTCCAGTTAAGGGATGCGGATGAGAGCATGAGATGTTGCAGGTTGCAGCTTCAGCGCATGTGGGGTGTAGGGTTGAGCTTAGGGTCTACTTGGAGGGTCGGGGGACATAGTAAGTAGATAATCGTATCCTAATTGGGGTTATGAGACTTATAAGTCTAGAGAATAACTTAGTTATTCTATAGACTTATAAGTCTCGTAAAATGACTAAGTTATTCTATAGACTTATAAACTATAAGTCTCATAACCCCCGATTAGGATCCCCTGGTTGAAATCCCCCGACCCTTCAAGGAGGCCTTAGACCCCTCAACCCTACTGTCTGGCTGCTGGCTCTTAGTAGGGAATGGGGGAATGGATTGTGGAGACTTTAGGGCTTAGGGTTTAGGGTTTAGGGCTTAGGGTTCAGGGATGGATTATGGTGACTTTAGGGTTTAGGGTTTAAGGCTTAGGGTTTAGGGAATGGATTATGGGGACTACTATTGGGGAAGATATCTTGGTGTTCTTCTGGTTGGCTCTTAGGACTTTAACTTCTTGGTTTTCTATATGAACCATAACAAGGAGGCGAAAAGTTTAACTTTCAGGAGGGGTTCAGAAGTCAGCCAAGATATAGGGGCTACGAAAGGGATCCATTCCCCCATTCCCTACCAAAAACCAGACAGTAAACCCTGAAAGCGGAGTGTCGAAAGCCATCAGCTTGGTTCAGGACGGTGAGCAGCGCACAGACACCGGGAAGCTCAGCTGCATATAAGGGGTCCAACCTCGGTTTGCCTGGCGTTCGTGCGGAATTCTTGAGTCTATAGTGAACCCCAGAAAGTTGGATCATCGATTTAGGATGATTCATGCTGGGACTCCCTGTACTTTACTGTAAGGGCATGAGGCTAATGATGTTCCAACTTTCTAGCTTCTACTGTAGGTGAACTACAGTTTGCAGTGCCCGAACGGAATCCTTGTTCATATTGGCAGGGTGTTGGGCTGCAGTTGGGCTTCTCTGGCGAAATGCTTCATCATTTGATGTTATACGGCGTTTGTGCAGCAGTTTAGGAGGCATGTTCTAGATCTGACTGAACGTTCAGACGCTGGTTTAACGTCAAAGTCTCAAGCAGCCACTCTGCTGATCTACAGACAGTGCTAGGGACACTAAACAGGGTGGAGGGGGAAACTACTCGAATTTCGATAGTAGCTTGTTGGATGCAGCTTTTCTTGAGATCTCCATTAACTCGGGGCCCAAGGACACAAGAATCATGAACTCCCTCAGCACGAGAAAAAGTTGCATGTGGGTGTCCTAGTTGGTCTTGTCCCTTTAAACCCCAAACCCCTAAACCCTGAAGCCCTTAACCCTCTTATGATACTGTTCGCTCTGTGAAGAACGACTGGGTTTAGGGTTTTTGCGAGACTTGTATGAGAACTCCGATTAGGATCCCATTTAGGGTACTTATATCCCAGTGCTCGGATACGAGGGCAATAAGTATTTGCTTAGGGGCTACTGGCTTAAGGCCGTAGATCTTCGGGAATCAAGACTCAGGGAGATACCGTTTCAAGGTTTAGGGTAGGGTGCAAGAAGCGTCACAAAACAGCCTAAACCCTAAACCTTGAACGATGCTTGATGTTGGTCGCGGTGGTTCTGACAGCCTTGGGCCGAAATGTCTAGGGTTTCGGGGTTTAGGGGTTTAGCGGTTTGTGGTTTAAGGGATTACGCGTTTAAGATTAAGGGGTTTAGGGGCTTAAGGGCTTGAGGGTTTGGGGTTTCCTATAGAATGCTTAAGAACGCCTATCGAGCCCCATAGATCCCTTAAAGGAGCCCCTATAGGACTTAGAATTCTGAGTCACCGACTATCCCTAGGGGTCCATGTACCCATGCAGTGTATACTTTGGCCTTAAAGTACCTATATAGGGAATACTTTCAGGCCAAAGTATATACTGTATGGGTACATGGACCCTTAGGGTTACTACGTCCCCCAACTCTCCATTATACAACCCTTATAGATCCCTTTAGGAGCCCTTTAAGGAGCCCTACTTAAGGGTACATGCACCCTTATCGTATGATTCCCTACTTGTATTGAACCCGAAGGACTTGAATCGACAAGCCGATGAGCATCACCCAACATCTTGATTTAAAATCTGTTGGGCCTTTAGAGTTTAGGGTTCAGGGTTGAGGGTTTAGGGTTCATGACTAGGCTGCTCAGTACTACCCTTTAGCACTTTTGCCTGGGGTTCTCCTCATTGAAACCGAATATTGGGAGAAAGAGTGCCCTTATGGCCCGTATGGTTATGGGGTTACTGGTGAGCCAGGATGAGTTTTTTATTCTCTTGAAGTCCGACAGTGTGTGCGCGTGTTTTTCTGAAGAAATTCATTACAGTGTGAAAGTTTGATGCTCCCCCAGCCAGCTTCCAATCATATTGAATGCCTCCTAACGACATACCCAGAACCCTAAACCCAATCCATACGCCTCTTGCTAGGGTACATCCGTCAAGGTCCACCGACGACCAAGTCGCCGAGGAAGCAGGCACGGAGGACGCTGCACCACCTCAGCGCAAACGACGCTCGCACAAGGCCGCCGATCCTTGGCGGCTTTTGATTATTCGCAATCATCGTTTCAGCTATTTCGCACCAGCAAAGTTTTTATCCTCGTCCAAACCTGCGTGCAGTTCTTTCATCCCCCTAAACCCTGAACTCAGAGAGTTCTGTTTCATCTCGTAGCAGGACGATACCATGCTTCTAACAGGGTTATTTCCAGCAGCTCTAGCACCGACACAATGGGAAACTCGAAACCCGGATTCCTAGACATGCTATAGCGGCTTTACTAATTGAAATGGTGTTCTGGGGTGTGTTATAGCACAGCTAGATTCAGGAACCCTGGGGAACAGAATGGGTAATTCCTCGCGCTTCTATCGTGAGATCTTGTTCGCGAGTCCTAAGTTGAGTTCTTCCAGGGCAAGCCAGACTTGTGTAGGATTTAGGCTGGAAGGTATGGGGCCTGTATTCGGTTTCAGAATTTAGGATTTAGGGTCCAAGGGTGAATAAGCTATACCTTACCTCTGCTAAAGATAGTTTTCAGGGGTTTGGTACTTCTGGTCAGCAGTTGAGGTGCATTTCTGCGATTTTCACCCAAAAGCGCAGAATAAGGAAGCATGTAGAGACCCCTTAATTATGGGATACTGATATTCAGACCCGCAGGCAGGTGTTCATTACTCAGAAGTCAGCAGTCCTCCCCAAAAGTATCAGACTACTTGGAGGGTCGGGGGATTTAGCAAGTAGGTAATATGTATAGAGTTAGAGGTACCCTAAAAGGGATTCTAACTGGGGTTTGGTAAAATAACTAGTTACTAAGTCCCCCGACCCTCCAAGTACAACTTCGGCCAGATCAGACTGAACCCAAGTTGCCTATTTACTAGGCACATACCCTCAACCTACACCCCGACGGACCCAAGTAAAACCCCAAAAGCTGAAAGCAAAAGCCCTAAGACCCCAAAACATGAACAAAGCCTAAAACCTTAATTAGAACACAAAACCTCAAATCCCAAAACCCAAAGCCTCAAAACCTAATTAAAAAGCCCTCGAAACCAAAGCCCGAAACCCCAAAACCTAAAACCCCGAAGCCTGACACGCAAAGCCTAAAACTCCAAAACATGGAGCCCAATAACCGTGAAAGCCCGGAAGCCTTTCAACAAACCTGGCAGCCAAGGCCACCACGGCCAAAGGCTCCCCTACGACCTCAGAAGCACACGGGACGACTTCAGGAAGCTGGGTGGAGAGATCTCGGAGGGTTTAGGATATAGGGGTTTTGGGGAAGTGGGACTATGGGGTTTAGGATTTGGGGTTTGGGGTATCTGGATTACAGGGTTTGGAGTTTGGGTTTTAGGGCTTAGGGTTTGCCACACTTCGGGTTTGGTCGGATGTACTTTTAGGCCTAGGATTTAGGCATCGGGGTTGGTGGTTTCGTGTTTGAAGGGTTTAGGATCCTGGGCTTACTTGGAGGCCCTTTTGACTTAGTAAGTCTACTTAGTATCCCCTAGAAACCATATTATAATCCCCCATAACCCACCTTACTAACCCTACTTACTAAGTCAAAAGGGCCTCCAANGGAGGCCCTTTTGACTTAGTAAGTCTACTTAGTATCCCCTAGAAACCATATTATAATCCCCCATAACCCACCTTACTAACCCTACTTACTAAGTCAAAAGGGCCTCCAAGTAAGGTATAGGAAATGGATGTTCAGCAAGATATGTATGCAGAAGTGCACAAGTGATCTGCAACGTTAAACAAGGGTTGTGTGACGGATTGGCAAAGTTCGACTGCAGGTGCTGGGATTTCTTCCTGCCCTAGTTAGGGGTCGTTACAGGGCGCAAGTACCTAAACCGCCCCCCAAGTGCCCAGTTACCATATGTACAGTGGTTTACTGGTTTGCGGGAAGGGTATCGGGTTTAGTCTCAGTAGCAGTAGTAGGGTATGCAACCTTTAACCTTCTTGGGCCACTACTTAGTAGCTGAGTGGATACACTTTGTTCACACTTTTGGGATGATATTACCCGCTATAAAACTAAAAGTGTATACTTTTTGAGGGCTTATAAACTCAGCAACTAAGACTATAATCCTCTAGTTGCCTAGCCCTAAGGCTCAAAACGGCCCAAAAGCCTTATATAGTATGGCCTTTGGGCCCAAAAGCCTTAATATATGAGTCCTTAGAGCCTTAGGGTCTCAGCAACTAAGACTATAATCCTCTAGTTGCCTAGGACACTGGAGAGACTCCAAGGCTCAGGGTTGCGGGTGTTGAGCTCTACTTGGAGGGTCTTTAGGGGACTTAGTTAAGTAGGTTGTAAGTAGACTTCGAAGTACCCTAAAAGGGACCCTAATTGGGGTTATGGTACTTGTAAGTTTCCAAAATAAGTAGTTACTAAGTCCCCCGACCCTCCAAGTAAGGTCAGGGCCTTGGCTCAGGGTTTCGTATATGCTGAGGTCAAGATGGGGGTTTAGAGCAAAGGGACCCACTAATGTAGGGGCCGCAAAGAAGTAGCAGCAATATGCCCTTCTTGTCCCATTTGCATTTTTTCTATAATCGACCCCGACCATACTCAAACTATGAAGGCCCTCATAGGGCACCTCTGAAACTCCCTACAGGGTCCTTAGACTATCCTACCCCAGAGCATCCAAGTACCCAAATAGCAAGGTTTGAAGGTTTTGGATAGAAAGTCCACGTACCCAACTAGAAGGATTTAGGTTCCGAATGCTACGCTCTTCATGGTTGTTGGTACCGAAATGCCGATCTTTGGGCACCTTGGTACCACTTAGGTTATGCATTAGGGTCCTGGTAGTATGTACTGAAGCTCTACTGTACCGGCCATATGGCTTAATGCTATTAGGGTTCAGGTCCTAACATCCTCTTCTTGGGGTTTGGGGTTCAAGGGACATACGTTGACCCTAAACAGCTTGGGATCAAGGGTGTCGAAGTGGTGATTAGGCGCTAGCGCGTCACATCCTACCAGGATTCCAGAATGTAGTACCTTTTTTGGCCAACCTATTTTGGGATTTTGGATCATTCAATGAGAAACCGAGAAACAAAAACATTGCTGCATTCTAGGGCCTAGGCAAGCCATCGAATCCTAAACCTTTTGCCCTGGGTCCTTCTGGTGACCAGTACCCGGACCCCTCAATTGCAACAACTCCAAACTTCACCCTAAACAAAGCCTTGAACCCTAAAGCCAGGAAGCCCTTCTCAGCACACGGATGGGAGCGGCAGTGAAGAGAGCCAGCCGCGTGGCTGAGGGCTGGTACTTGAAGCCTTTTCTGGGTTCTGTAAGGCTTTTATAACTTATGGCAAAACATGGATTCCTCAGGGGTTCTGTAACAATAAGGGTTCCATGGCAGACAGTAGGGATTCCGTAAGGGTTCTATTATCATATGGGTTCTTTATTATGATGGTTCTACAGCAATAAGGATTCTATAAGGGTTCTCGAACGGAAAGGATTCAAAAAGAAATCGATAAGCACTTGAGAAGGGTTTTACAAGGGAGGGTTCTATGATAATTTGTTTTTTGTTTGCGGATACTATCGCTACGTCAGTTTTATCAAGCTGACTTTGCAAAACCATTGGTCATGAATGCCTTTTAGTGTTGCCATGTCATTGTCAACTCTACCCTGTGGCAACCAAACATAGCTGGCTGGAGAAAGCAGGATTGACCGAACATGTTCACTTCTGTGCGTGCTGGAAGCTAAGCATGATGGGATTAACCATCACTGGCGATGGATGCTTTGCTAAACCAGGGTAGAAAGTTCCAGGATTAGCATTCATTCAGCATTATCAGTAGCCATGTCATTGTTCACCATCGAAACAGGTTCCTGACACAGCAATAGCCGTGACCTGTGTGGAACGGCACCGCCAGGGAAATCCTTGGTACAGGTTCTGACCTCTGAAAAGTATAGTTAGCTTTAGGGTTTAGGGTCCCAAATGGGAGTTTCCGAAATTAGGGGTACCTTATTTTGGGGGTCCTGATAACAAGGATCCTACTATTTAGGGTACTATATTCGGATCCCCTATTTTCGGAAACTCCCAAATCATCTGAGCTATTATGAGTTCCCTGTTGGTTTCTCATGAAAGGGAATTGCTTGCTACCTTTCTATTTCCAGGCGGCGATCCCTGAATGCTTTTAGTAGGGCTCTCTATTGAACAGCCACTGCACCACTTTCATTGTAGGTGTATCCTGTGTCATTCCGGACGATTCTTGATTGTAAACTCACAGACCTACTATTGTTACTACTATTCGCAACAGTTGATAATCAGCCAAGCAACAAACCAACAAGCTTAGCAAGTAATCCCTAACATGCAGTAGCCAGCAAATAATTAAGTCATGAAGAAATTACACTGCTACAATCAAACAGGCATTGGCAACGACTACAAATTATGAACAACTCTTCGCTGCGTTACCTTAAATTTGAAACTTCCCAGGCTACGATTGCAATGTGTAGATTGCTAACCGGAGTTTCTAATGTCATTTAGCGGGTAATATAGGGGGATTGGATGGACGACCCAGTGAGCCATATCAATTTAGTATACAAAAGCTGCATCAACCGTCGTTGACCATTACCAACCATTGCAATCATTCGCTTGCCCTCTGACTGACCGCACTGCATCACTGCAGGATACCGCACGTTACGGCTCAAGAGCTAGCTGCAACCGCAACCTTTGGATGGTGACATTCGGATTCTATAATGGTTGGCTACCACTTGGTTCATGGTTGACTTGGTTTGGGTGCAAATGCGACTTCGAAATAGCCGTGGTTGATTCTCACATGGTGGAAATTAGGTTCCCCAGTAGTACCCTTTTACCCTTTTTCTTTTTGGGTTCCCTTATTAAAACCGAATAGTAGGAAAAAGGGTACCCTTATTATTAAGGGGCTACTGGGGAACCTAGGAAAAGTCAATATCATCCTCGAGGGTGGCTGGGAGACCTGCCCTGGAATGGCGCTATGTGGGAGTTTCCGAAAATAGGGGACCCTAATATAGTACCCTAAGTAGTAGGATCATTATTATAAGGACTCCAAAACAAGGAACCCTTAATTTTCGGAAACTCCCATGTGGATTTTGGTGCAGACGTTGAGTGGCAAGACGATCCAGCTTGAGGTGCAGCCAAGTCACACCATCGACTCAGTAAAGGCACAGCTTCATGATCTGGAAAAGATCCCAGTGGATCAACAGAGATTGAGTTTTGGATCAGAACAGCTTCAGGGAGCCCGAACCCTGGAGGACTACTACATAGAAGAAGACGCGTCGATTCACATGGTGGTTCGCCCAAAACCGCAAGAGATGCAACTCTTTGTGAAGTTATTGACTGGACGCAGTATCGCGCTGCAAGTAAGTAGCGACGACACAATTGAGAAGGCCATGTCAAGGATATCGGACGGCATTCCATTCGATCAGCAACGAGCAGTGTTCGCAGGGAAGTTGCTTGAACCCCATCGGACTTTCGAGGATTATGACATTCAGAAAGAGTCCACCATCCACTTGGTATTGAAATTGAGAGACCCAGAAATTGAGATGAATCGAGGAAAGACTTGACAAGATCCAAAATCCGCTCTCAAAATGGTGACCTGGATATCCTTCCGATGTTTCTTGGTCTTGGGAGGTGTCCATTGGCATGTCGCTTTCCACAAGGTCCTCGGAGTTGGATGGATGCACTGGTAGACATGGGAGCTTCCGAAAATGGGGGGGGGGGTACCTTATTTTGGGTTCGTTATAGTAAGGATCTTACTATTTCGGGTACCATATTAGTGTCCCTTATTTTCGGAAACTCCCACATGGCATGTTCGAGGATCTTGCTGAGTTCGGGATTGTCCCACCTTGTCGCTGCGAGACACATCGCGGAAGAAAAAACATGTCCTGCAGGTGGCGGTTGGTGTGTGGAAACCGCCTGGAGTGCAGCATAGCAAGTTGGCTACATTCCCAAACAATCACTGGGTTAATGATATGCCATGATATAACATTAACTCAACCTGACAGTATCGACTTCAGGGTGCCACTGGCCATGATGTTTGTGCATGGCATGGGCCCTAGTTTTACGTGAAGGGTACACGGGAGGAGGTTGGAATAAGGGTGTTGAGTTCCCTACCTGGAGTTGCCCCCCTTATAAGATGATCTATAAGCTACCCAGGTTCTGGGCCTCCAATAGGTGGTTAGGCTTACTTGCGTGACCGATGGCAGAACTCCAGAGAGTCGCGTGGTTCGATATTTGGCCAGTTATTGGGATCCCCGTTGGGCCTTCACTCGACGTGCTACTTGCAGCTCGCCCGTGCCTGAGACCTAGCTAGAGAAGTACTCTTAAGCAAAGTATGGGCTATGTAGCTACACTTCGGGCTTCGGGTTTAGATGGAAGGGATGTGGCAATATAGGGGCCTAAGTAATTACCAATACTATGGTGGGGGGGGGGTGGTACCTTATTCTGATTATACTATAATGGGGCCAAAACCCTATTCTAATTGTTAAGGCCCCTATATTACCTTCTTCGCACAAGCATGCACAAGATGAGAGTGTGCACACTGACAGGAAATAGTTGAACCTTCACCTTGGGCCCTACTTGGAGAGTCGGGGGACTTAGTAAATAGGTAATAAGTAGACTTATAAGTACCCTAAAAGGGACCCTATTTGGGGTTATGGTACTTATAAGTTTCCAGAATAACTAGTTACTAAGTCCCCCGGCCCTCCAAGTATAACCCAGAGCATTAACCTTACTGTGGAATGTATAAATAAACGCCCTTCTTGAAAGCCCGAATTTTAGGATGTCTGCATATCTCTACCATAATCCCCATAAAGTGGCTGCATTCGTAAATCTGGGGCCTACCATGGAAAGTCCCACCCCTTGAAAAAACTTAAAGTGCAAACCCCCATCCGCGAAGCCCGTGAAGCCTCAGTTATACCTATAGTCTCCATTGTAGTTCCCTTTTGGGTTAACCAACTTTATGGTTAGGATCCTATAATATAGATTCTGGTTAGCCAACAACAAGGAACTACAATGGAGACTAGAGGTAGTTCCTTTCATTTCAATCAATACATGGCCCCAGCATGCTGTCTACAATCTTTCCGATCCCCAAACCGTAAACCGTGGCAGGTAAGGGTTTCGGCTTCTTGGTTCTGTCGTCGCCGGTCCCAGGCACGCGACACGGAAGACATCTACGCACGCCCCAACGACAACGACTACGACCACCGTCGCGCGGCCAGAGTTTGCCGTTTAGTTTAGGGTTTAAGGTTTAAGGTTTAGGGTGCAGGTCTGGAGGCTCCGGGCATGTGGCTTGAATTAGCCTTCAGCCGATGAGGTGCGAGTAAAGGCTTTGCTCATGTGGCACATACCGTTTGGGCCCGTCAAGGTGTAGAGCTCAAAGCCCTAAAATTTAAACTCCCAGGGGTTATTAAGGATCATTTTGTATCATGATTGAAAGGGCGCTTAAGTTGAAGCTAGAACAAAAAGCCCTGAACCCTAGAAACCTGAACCCATTTACAGAAAATCCTAAATTGCCGACTCAGGAGGAGGAGGTGGACGACATGCCGGCCGATGAGGCTATTGTTTCTTCAGCTTGGCCCCTAAACCCTAAACCCCAAAACCCTAAACCCTAAACCCCAAAGCCCCTAAACCCTAAACCCCAAAACCCTAAACCCTAAGCTTGGGAGTTGCTGGGGCGCACCTCTAAGAGTCGAACATGCCTAAATTCCAAGAGTAGCGGTTCGGCCTGGTGGGATTCCGGGGAGTACATATGGGGGTTGATCAAAATTATGGGCCCTTTTGGGGTCTGTATTATAGTATATTCCTTACAGTTCAAGGGACCGAAAGGGGCCCATAATTTTGATCAACCCCCATATATCATGCTACACGCCCTAAGGGTCCATGTACTCATAAAGTATATACATTGGCCTTAATGTACTCCCTACATAGGTACATTGGGCCCAAAGTATATGCTATATGGGTACATGGACCCTTAGGATATGAGTGTATATTGCAGGTATAAAAGGATCCCAGGATTAAGGGCCCATACTAGAGGCCTATGGTTTCAGCCGTGGAAAAATCTGTGTATTGGGTTCAGAACACAAATGTGTGCTGGGTTCAGAGTGTTTATGCAAGGTTTGGCGAGGATTACTACAAACGGGTATCCCTAAACCCCTAAACCCCTAAACCTTAAACCCCAAACCCTTTAGGGTTCAAAGGAGGTTGAAGAAGTCTCGTGCGGCTTTACTTCACGTTTTCTTCTGTTTGGAAGCCTGGGTCTTGAAATCCTCGAACCCTGGATGCTGAACTCATCGGGGTTGCTAAAGCGCTCTTATCAGGGACCCCCAAAACACATATGCATAGGCATTTTATAGGGATATCCCTGCCTTATTGGGCTTCATTATCAGGGGATATATACGGGATATCCCTATCCTGATTTTTGCTTATGTGCTCTTTTGGGGCCCTATCTTAGGGTAGAAGCCAGAAAGCTGGAACATCATAATCCCCATGCCCTTGCAGTTCCCAGCATGAATCATTCTAAATCGTTCTTCCAAGTTTCCGTGGTTCACTATAGAATCATAACAAGCATGATCTTCTGAATAACCCTTTGGAGTTTTACGAACACTGGCGATTTGAATTGATTCCTGAGAAGACTAATGGCTCGTTAGGACGACCCCGAGACTCCAAACCCACTTAATTATGGAAGATACCTTAAACCACATCCGGGTTCCTACTATCATTTAAGGGATACCTTAATCTACCAAGCCCTACTTTTATTGTAGGTTCTTGTTATAAACCCTAAGATGGAGTGTATAGGGACCCTGCAAAAAAAGTAGGTTTTGGTAATCCTTAGCCTAGTAGTAGAGTAGGTAACCTTTGACCTTTTTGGGGCACTATAATCCCTACATGAACTTCCAAAGGTCAACCTTTACTTGCCCAAGATACTCGACAAGTCGGTTAATTTAAGGGGTTTTGGTGGAGCCTCTGGTGGGGGTGGTCTGCAGGGTTCGATGAGTTTCAGGCGCTGGGGAACGGACCTGATAAGACTCTCTTCTGCAGCACATATCCAATCTGATTGAAGATTACGAAATTTAAGTGCAATAGTATTATATTGATTTAATTTTGAAGGGGGGGGCCTAGCGATTTAGGGTTGTAGGTTTAGCTATTTAGATGTATTTGGGGTTTGGTACTGGTACGCAAATCATCGGCTGTGGAGCTACACTTCGGGCTTTGGGTTTAGATAGAAGCGATTTGGTATAGGGGCCTAAATAATTACCTATACTATTTTGGTGGGCTTCTTATTATAATTTCAGTATACTGGGCCCCAAAACCCAATTCTAATTTCTAAGGCCCCTATATTAGTTATTCAGCTGTATTTAGGGTTTGGGATTTCGGGTTTAGTATTTAGTGTTTTGGGTTCAGGGTGGTTGCATCCTGCCCTTAGTCCTGCAAGGTTCAGCTTTTCGAGTGCTTTTCGTAACACAGACCTGCATGGGCATGAGTTGGAAAGAGTTGTTATCCAGTGCGACCACTTCATGATGCAGGACCAGGCACTGTTCTAGGTTGTTCCCCCTGCATTGTCTTTTCTTTTGTTTTCAGGGCATACACCGAAGTTCCCTCGACCGAAACAGCATATTTGCCTCTACATTATACCGGAGCCCTACCGCTCCGGGAATGGTTGTTGAGTCCAACTCCGGGGATGGTTATTGAGTCCAACTAGACATGATTTCAGCACATTTCAGGCCTGACGAACTGTGGTACTTGGAGGGTCCGGGGACTTAGTAAGTAGGTAATACATAGACTTGTTAGTACCCTAACGGGATCCTAATTGGGGGTTTGGTACTTGTATGTCTGCACAACAACTACTGACTAAGTCTCCCGACCCTCCAGGTAGCTGTCGCTTGCCACCCCTAAACCGTAAACCCTGAACCCTTAACCCTAAATCCCGGCTCTGCCCTCTCGCCGCTTCCGGGCAGACGGTCGTTTATGCACCGTTTCATTGGAGTGTCGGGGGACAGGAAGTAGTTAGTTTATAGACTCAGCGCCAGAAGAGCTGGAGGCACAGTTACGAGTCGACAAAGGGCCAGACCCGCTTAGCAGTGCAGGCAGTCTCCAATTGCCCACACTGCACGTTACTGTACTGCAGGAGCTCCCTGTAGCCAGGTCTGCATCGACGGAACGACAATCGTCCCATCTGACACTTTTCTCAAGCTTGTCCGAAAAGAGATGGGAGAAGAGAACAAGGTGCATGTCGAAGCTTCTCCCCAAACAACAAGAAGAGAACAGCGCGGCCTGTTCGCTTTTGATGCGCAACCTTGTCATGCAGGAGGCAGGCGTCAACCGTCAAGATTGACGTTTATTTTCTGTGATGAGGCAAGCCGTGCCTGCGCCATTCACCATTGGCATAAGTTGCGCTCTTGGAAACAAGCAGAAGCACAGCGCCGCAACGCCAGGACGGGCAGACAAGATCTGGATCTCCTCGACGGCGACGCTGAGGGTTTAAGTGATTAAGGTTTAGGGGTTTAGAGGAGGGTTTAGGGGTTTTGGGGCTTAGGGCTTGGGGTTCAGGGTTTAGGGTTTAGGGCGCGGGAGGAATATATTATAATGACGACTTCTGAAGTTTCCTTAATATAATACATACCCCAAAGCCCCGTTCTCTTTATTAGGGCCCCTACATTTTGCGCCTTACTCGGTTCTTGTTAAGGCACATAAGCTACGTTACCACAACAGGGCTGTAGGGATCGATGGTAAATAGTATGGTTTCTTTTATGGTTATCTAATTTAAAGCCCTTAACAAGAGCCCAGCTTAGCCTTCAAAGGGATCATATAAGGGTTCCTTGAAGGGATCTATAAGGGTTCCTTAAAGGGATCTATAAGGGCTCTATAAGGGGTTTAGGGTTTAGGGTTTCCGAAATTAAGGGTACTTAAGGGTTCCTGGAAGAACACGATGTCGGCCTTTTGTAACTTGGAGCTAAAACACAAAGCGCCAAGCCCGGAGCCCTACTTTTTTTTTTTTTTTTGGGGG
>BGNK01000116.1:70255-140904 GCA_003297005.1 Symbiodinium sp. clade A Y106 | reverse complement strand
ATCCTTTCAGGCAGAGGGGAGGGGTTGAGGCGGACGTAAGGAGTTTAGGGTGTAGGAGTTTAGGGGCTTACGGTTTGGGGATTTAGGGTTAAGGTTCCGGGATGTAGTGAGTTGTTGTTTGATAAACGATCCTGTTACTGATCAGCCTACCTATTTCCTACCTACTAGGCTCCCCGAGCCTCCTACTAGGCCTAAGCGCTGAACTTCCAAACCCTCAACCCTGATTCCTATGCAATGAAGCCTACTTCGAGCCCCGAAGCCCAAACTCCAAACCCTCAAAGCTAGACCCCCCAAACCATAAAACCAAAACCAACAACCCTCCACCCTACTAGCCGTGCCAGGCAGATGACACCACCTCGGGGGCTTTCACCACAACAACGCGGGCAAAGGCGCACGTTTGGGGCTGAGAGTTCAGGGGTCGGGGTGTTGGGTTTAGTGATAGGGCGTAGGGTCCAGGATTTGGATGTAAGGTTTAGGGCTAGGGTGTAAAGATGTAGATTGTAAATGCTAATCAGCGTGGATTGGCGAGCCTCCGTGTCAATTCGCCAGCCTACACGAGAAGTGCCGATGTTCCTCTGTGACCCTCTACACAAGTGGCTGATGGTTTAGGTCTGAGATGTCTCAAAGCCGTGGCCCAACGTGCAGGCCCCTGTAGTCCTAATGCCTGAGATGGATGATTCAATAGGGGCGCTCCAGCTGATGGATGCTCTGCATCCGTAAAACGCTACAGGGATGATTCATCGCTCTGCGCAACAGATATGTAGAGACAAGCTGGGTGTTTACCATGCAGCGTTTACTCTTCAACATGGACCTCAGAGATTTTAAGCACATTCCAACGAGGGCTGAAGAACAGCCCAGAAAAATATTGCGTGGGTCTGAAAGTCAAGTTTGACAATCTTGCAGCTCGAATGTCGCCATTTAGGCAAGAGGTTCGGGCGCCGTCCAAGAAGAACCTGTACCTTAAGCCTTGGGTTGAGACAGGGGTTCAATGCGAAAAATCAATGAAGTACGGGCTGGAGCATGTGGCAATAATGTTCCCTTGTAGTCCGTACCTAATCTTCCTATCTACCTACCTACCTTCAGCATCGACTACCTTATAAGAACCCCAAAAGTTGAAAAGTTGAGTTTACAGCCAATAAGTACTGTTGCAGGGTCTAAGCCTCCAAGTCAGAAAACCCCATTGCTAAGGCCCCAAAAAGGAACATAAGCAACAACAAGGATGGGGATATCCCATATAAACCCCCTTATAATGAAGCCCAATAAGGTAGGGATATCCCCATAAACTGCTTATGCTTATGTGCTTTTGGGTCCCTAAACCGAAGCTCTGAGTATGTCAAGTCCTCAATTCGCCATCCACCAAAAAGACGTAGAGTGGATACACTTTACACTTTTTGGGATAACCACTATAAGACTAAAAGTGTACACTTTTGGGGGCTTATGAACTCGGCAACTAAGGTATCACATTCAGCCACCCATACTTGGAGGTTCATGGACAGTCATAAGTAAGTAGGGCTATAAGTCCCTTAATATGGGTTAGAACTATAGCTGCCCCGCTTATAACCCCAGTTATAATTAACTACCCATGAACCTCCAAGTAACGCAGACCTCAACCTCTTACCCAGAGGGTCTATACATACTACCATTATGGAATTGAGTCCCAAAAGACCATCCTTATTATGGCTTTGGGAGGCTAATTCCATAATAGCAGTATACATGGACGCTCTGGGTTAATGTAGGAACCTGATTAAGAAACCTTGGGCCTATATTAGGGTTCCTTATATGAATCCTACTATTTTGGTGGTTATAGGCCCAGGGTTTCTTAATCTCTTGGCGTGGCAGGATCCCTGTCACAATCCTTGGGGGAACACTGCACTTTTCTTGGGGCAGTGTTGGGGTGTTTAGGCTTTTTTTAGTGCTTAGGGCTTTAGGGTTTGGGGTGTTTAGGGATTTAGGGGTTGAGGGTTTAGGGTTTAGGGCTTTAGGGTTTGGGGTGTTTAGGTTGCTTGGGTTTGGCTCCTTTGCAAAGGGATAGCGAAACACAAGTTTCATGCTTCGGATCGAGAAGGACAGCGGGGGTTGTTAATCTACCTAACACCTTATATCCTATAAATCCCGAACGCTAGAACCCTGGACCCAAATCTGAACCCCAGGCCCTACACCCTACACCCCAAACTCATTTCCCTAAAGCCCTGGCAGAGGCAGCAACGGCGCAGTCTGAGGAGGCAGATCTTGTTAGGCCCTAAACCCTAAACCCTAAACCCTAAACCCTACACCCTGCTGGCTATCGGTTTTGGGCTCCCGAGGTTTGGGGCTTTGGAACTTTAGCTTACAGTAGAAGCCAGAAAGTTGGAACATCATTATCCTCCTGCCCTTAAAGTAAAGTATAGGGGATCCCAGCAAGAATCCTCCTAAATCAATGTTCCAACTTTCTGGGGTTCACTATAGTAGCTGAGTGGATACACTTTACACTTTTCGGGATAATATTACCCACCATAAAACTAGAAGTGTACACTTTTTTGGGGCTTATGAACTCAGGAACTGTTAGCGTTTTGCCGTTTTCGGGTGTAGGCTTTACGGGTTTAGCGTTTAGGAGTTAGGGTTTAGGGTATGGGGTTGAATACGAGTTGTACAGCGGTTCGTAGGGAATCTAGGAGGTATAGGCTAGGGTTTAGGCCTGTTGGGTTGTATGCGGTTTCTGAAGGCTTCTATGAAGTCTGCGTAAGGCCCTAGAGAGTCCAAGTAACCAACCAGCGGTGTTCTTGGGTCTCAAGTGCTATACTCTGACTGGTTTGGGGTGCTTACACTCCTACTCTTGCATGGACCGTCTCGTTTGGGGTTGTTTGTTCCAAAGAGTTGTTCGACACTCGTCCTAAAAGACAGTCCTGCAACTGCATCTTAGTAGCTGATTGGATACACTTTACACTTTTTGGGATAGTATTACCCACTATAAAACTAGAAGTGTACACTTTTTGGGCTTATGAACTCAGCAACTAAGGCATTCAGGGGCCTATGTGACCAAAAGTTTACTGATTCGGACGTTTTGGACCCTCAAGACCACAGCGAGCTTCTACAACTTTGGACCCTCAAGACCACAGCGAGCTTCTACCCCGAAGCCCAAACGTTAGACCGTAAGCCCAGTAGTTTACTCGTGTCACAGAGTTTTATGAGGGTTTGGGGCTTCAATAATTCGGGTTTATACGGGGTTGGTTTTGAAGACCACCCTACGCCTTCCAAGCCCCCCTGCTTGAGTAAGTAGGTAGTAAGTAGACTTATAAGTACCCGAAAAGGGCCCCTAATTGGGGTTATGGTACTTATAAGTCTCTAAACTAACTAGTTACTAAGTCCCCCGACCCTCCAAGTGGCAGATGCATACACACCCACAGCCAAGCAGCCACACCCGAAACGCTTTTAAAGGCACAAAACAAACACTAAACTCACCAAAACCTAGGTACCAGTAGTGAACCGCAAAGCCTAAGCCGCCTAAGCCCTTAAATCCTAAGTCCCAGCAGCACAAGCCAAAATGAAGCCTAAACCATCCTACACCCGAAAACTTTTAGGGAACCCTTAAAGCAACGAACCTTTAAAGGAACCCCTAAAGGAACCCACTATAGGAACCCACTATAGGAACTCGTAAAGGAACCCTTAGAGGAACCCTTAAAGGAGCCTTTAAAGGAACCCTTTAAAGGAGGGCTCATTGGGTGCAACCTGGCAGGACAAGGTCACAGAAGCGCCGGCCTTTGAACCCTGGCTGTCTTTGGGAAGGGTTTGTTTGTTCTAGATTTAGGGTTTAGGGTTCAGGGTGTGTTCTACATTGTTTGCAAATTCTAGATCTGCCAGTAATACTAATACTGTTACCCTTTTATCTACGGGGGTCTTCCTACCAAAACCGAAAAAATAGCAAAAAGGGTGCCCTTAGTCTTCAGGGGCTACTGGGGAATCTAGGATGAGTCTGTTATTCAGGGCATTCGTTATTGTTTCTGCTGTCGTTGCAGTTCGAAACAAAAGTTTCGAGGGCAGGCCACTCTTTGTTTTCGCTGGTGCGTCACGGCTCGTGCATCACGAGCAGTTCATTTCTGCCGAGCTGATCTATGCTTTTGCAAGGTGCATCTTGCTGTCCATCGCCAGCAGCGTTGGGCACGCAGGCGAAGGTTCCAAATCTCTGGCGGCAACTACAAGCCGCTGCGAAAGAAGCAGAGCAGACTGCTCCTAACACGTGCCAAGTGGCAACAGCTAAGTGGGGCTATACTTGTGGGACACACATTATATCCAATCACCTGTTCTCCTGCAGCTTTGCGGCCTTGCCCCGTGTTCCACACCAGCTGCAGGCTTTGCTTACGGGTTGCCAACCGGAGCCGCCATGCCCTTTGCCAGCACCAAACTGTGATTGGTTTACCCTTCCGGAAGACGCATTTCTTGCAGCTCCACGGTTGTTGAACCACACCATGTCAAGCCTGCACACCATCTACAACGAAATGCGTCTCCCACCAGATGCTAGAGCTGGGAGCAAGGCTGTGGCAGCACCGACAGTACATCCAGTCACGTCAGTGCTAACCGCGCGCGACCTGGTGCTGTCCAAAACGTTGAAACAGCACAGACATAAGGCAGCTCTCTCTCTGTCAGCGACCTCAAGTCCCACATGAGTTCCAGGTGAAAGCTAGAGGAGTTCGAGGCCGTGTTCAAGCTGGCAGCAGATCTTGGAATAGGGCGTGTTGAAGGTTCCTTTCCCGGAACAAGAGCCGAGCCCTATCGCCTCCACCTGACGCCGGAACAACTAAAGCCGTCAGTGCGCAGACACTTGGGTTTGGAGATGGACATGGGTCAGCCCGCAGGCATGGCCAGGCAGACTGACTGCCCGCAAATGCAAGGCACCGGAAAAAGGGCGGCACTGCAAGCAGAACCCAAACGGGAAACCGACAAGAAGCTCAGACTGCCTCCTGCGGTGGCCAAAGACGCAGCCGCTGCACGGCTGCAGGAGCCCGAGTCTGCCGAGCCCTCTCCTGGTAGTGTGACGGGACGAGGTCGTCCTCGAGAGCGGGCTGCAGCGCAAGCAGAGCTCAACCAAGGACCCGCGAAGAAATTAAAAAACCCGCATGCTGCAGGCAAAAAAGCGGCCGCTAAGCAGCTGCAGGAACCGGCCGACTCTCTTGGTGTTGTGAAGCGACGTGTCCGTGCTCGCGCAGCAAGCGCTGCAGGCGCAGTCTGCCGCCGCCCCGCAGCTGGCCACCTGAACGAACCGGCCGAACAAGCGCTTGCTGAGGACCAGAAGGAAACGGCATAAGAGCCACAGCGCTGCATCATCGCTATGTCCCGCGCTCAAGAATGGAAAGCCCTCCTCGCGTGGGGACGTGCAAATTTAGGATTGCGTGCATGTGCTAGCGCCAAAATATTCAAATCTCGGAGCGCGTGTGCCTTCTGTTTATGTGCGGGGATAGATGCAAAGCGTGCGCCCAAATGCAAAGTCATCTACACTGGTTCTTACTGCCCTGACACTAAGTTGCTCACCATCAGGGAGTGCACCCTTCATGCCGCAGTATCCATGTCTGTCTGTCCGTCCTTCCGTCCGTCTGTCTGTCTCTGTCTGTCTGACTGTCTGACCAACGACACCACCACCGCCAACAACAACAACGACAAGACCAGCAAGCATGACGACAACGACAGCAACAACAACATCTCCAACAACACCAACAGAAATAAGATAAAGAAAAGCAACGACAAGAACAACAATACAAAACAACGACAGCAGCGACGACAACAACGATTACAACAACAACAACAACAACACCAACACCAACACCAACAGCAGCAGCAACCAGAACAACAACCACAACCACAACGACAACCACAACCACAACCACAACAACAACAACAACAAGAACAACCACGACGACAACGACGAGGAGGAGGACGACGTCGACAACGACATCAACGACACCAGAAAACAACGACACAAGACAGGAGCTTCGAAATTGTAATCCCCCATATTCAGATGCGAAACCAGACCCTGCAAATGGTAGTTCCCCAACTAGCTTGATGCAAAACACAAGCAAAGCAAGACCCTGCAAATGGTAGTTCCCCAATAGCTTGATGCAAAACGCAAGCAAAACAAGACCTTGCAAATTGCAAAACGCCAATGGTAGTTTCCCAATAGCTTGATGCAAAACACAAGCAAAACAAGACCCTGCAAATGGTAATTCCCCAATAGCTTGATGCAAAACACAAGCAAAACAAGACCCTGCAAATGGTAATTCCCCAATTGCTTGATGCAAAACACAAGCAAAACAAGACCCTGCAAATGGTAATTCCCCAATAGCTTGATGCAAAACACAAGCAAAACAAGACCCTACAAATCAGTTTGCTGTGTTTGCAGCCCAAACNAATGGTAATTCCCCAATAGCTTGATGCAAAACACAAGCAAAACAAGACCCTACAAATCAGTTTGCTGTGTTTGCAGCCCAAACGAGCGAGCCAGACTTAGGAAAGCAAACCGGGGCGGGCTAGACTTAGGCAAAAAAAATCCCTCCGCCTGGGCTGCCGGGTTCTTATTCTGCTACTACTAGCCCACTCAGAAGGTAATGTTCAGGAGTCACTGAAGGTCCTGGTTTACGGGCCCCATAACTGAACAGTCCCCATGTTCCCTTTGCTCTGATTCTTAGGTGTTTTCTTAGTACTCGCCGTTGGCCAGAACTGAAAGCCCAAACCGTTACGGGCAGTAAGGTCTGCGCTCTGCAGTCCTCAAGGGCCCAAGTTCCGAATAAGAAGAAGGCACTTCACCCTAAACCCTAGCCCTTAAACCCTTCAACCCCTAAACCCCGCATCCCTAAACCGCCAAACCCTGACCCGTTCACTTTTTTTGAGGATTGTAGCAATCAGAGAGCTTTGTCGGGCGAGGGCCTTCTGGAAGCCATGGTTCTGAGAACCACGTGTTGGGTTGGTGGAAGTGTGTAGAGTTGTTGCTTGGCGTTCTTCTGGTTGGCTCTTAGGACTTTAACTTTTGGGGTTTCTATATGAACCAAAAAGGATGCTTAAAAGTCTAACTTTTAGGAGGGGTTCAGAAGACAGCCAAGCATTAGTATTCGTATTGGCTCTGTCAGAAAATTCTGTAAAATTCTACAGCTACATGATAATTCATGTATGTTTGCATTGGGTTAACAACAGCAACAACTCTAATTAATTGAATTAGTAAAGTTTTTTGTGTTCAGTGGTAGTAAGGTTAATGGTGTAGTCTTACTCCACACATTGAAATTAGAGTAGTATTACTGATGAAGTTGATGCTGTTATTATGTATTAAAATTGGTATCAGTATTGACAGTGGTAGGGTTGGAACGCTAAATCCTTTACATTCCACCTGACATACAATACTTGCAGCATTTTTATTTGCAGCAGCTGAGTCTGTACGGACTCCTGGTATCATCATGCAAAGTTGTTTGCAATTTTTATGTTGAGCTACATTGTTGTTTTTACAACAGTTGTAAAGTGTTGTTTCAGAAGCGTGCAGTAAGCGGTGTTGCTGCTGCTCCTGCTTCATGTCTCATACTCTCCTCCTCCTGGCCGGTTCTGTCTGTCGGTCGAATCAACTAACCTTACACACTGAAGCCCCAAGTTTGCATCATTCCACCGAAGGCCTCTTGTCCTGCTTCCCTGCCTCCTCTTTTGCCAGCACTGCCGTTTTGTTCAGAAGCGACCTGGACTGGTACTTAGCATGTCGGTAATGTATGACTATTAGGTCTGTGCACCGTTAGGGCAAACCAGCTCCACAGATCATGAACCCGTCTTTTGCCGGCAGGGCTGTCAGGCCTGCAGTGGTAGTAGCGGTGGTGGCAATGGTGGTGGTAGTCGCAGTAGTAGCGATAGTCCTCATAGTCGTAGCCACGGGCAGCGGTAGCAGCAGGAGGAGGAGTGGCAGCAGTAGTGATGCCGGTAGTGGTAGTGCTACAGTAGCAGCATTGAAGAAGTTGGGGTACGGAATTTGCACAGGGTCATAGTCCAAACTGAATACAAAATGGTCGCGCAGGTGCAGGCAATACTACTTCAAGAAATCGTAACCTTAAACCCTATACCCTAAACCCTAAACTGTAAGCCCTAAACCGTAACTAGGCGACAGAGACTCCGAGTCAGCAGATATGCAGAACCCGGCCCCCAACCCCATGTCCGAAACTGTCTAACTTAAGCCCTGAACCCTATGCACCCTAAACCCTAAACCCCTAAACCCTAAACCTTAAACTATGCACCCTAAACCTTAAACCCTAAACCTCTAAACCCTAAACTATGCACCCTAAACCCTAAAGCCTGAATCTGAAACCATAGTTTCCTAGAAATCAGAAAGTTTAACCTTTTTTCACATTAAGGGTTTAGAGGTTTATGGGTTTAGGGGTTCAGGGTTTAGGGTGCATAGTTTAGGGTTTAGGGGTTTAGGGTGCTTAGTTTAGGGTTTAGGGGTTTGGGGTTTAGGGTGGCTTATTGGGGGAGTTAGATGTGCCCTTTGCCAGAGGCCCTGTAGTGGGTACTTAAGCTCTACTGGGCTTTGGAGTACCATACTGCCCACCTCCCAAAAATGTCCTTTGAAGTGTCTTACTCTTCGTTGGGCCATGGGCTCTTGTAGACTGGGCTCTGGAGTACCATACTTTAATACTTTTTTCTTAAAAGGAACCATTAATTATGAAATAAAAGTTTATGCTTTTTTCTCACTGGTTACTTAAAAGCCCAGGTACTTAAGCTTTAAAACGGGTGGGGCTGGGTACACCCAGAACCTTTAGGAAAGCCTTTCTTGGAGGGTCGGGGGACTTAGTATTTGGCTATTTTGGAGACTTAACTTCTACGGACCATAACCCTAATTAGGATCCCTTTTAGGGTACTTAAAACTCCACTTATTACCTACTTACTAAGTCCCCCGACCCTCCAAGTTGGATTCGAAGCCAAGGAGAGTGGAGGAAGAAGGAAGATGACAACCACGGCGACAACCGCCACACTGGGCTTCGAGCAAGCTGCGAAGGTTGGGCTTCACGGGGCAGTTCTTTGGGTGTTTGGGGGCTTCGGGGTTCGGGGGTTTAGAGTTTAGGGGTTCAGGGGTTTAGGGTTTAGGGTTTCTGGGGCAGTTTTTGGGTGTTTGGGGTTTAGGGTCCAAGTCTTTAGGGTTTTCAGCTTAGGGTTAGGGGAGAGGGCTCCAGGGCCCCTAGTTATTCGAAACTCCTATAATATAGGGGCTCCTGCCATGGAGTCCATAATATAGGGGCCTAAATAATTACCAATTGTATAATGGCCCGAAAACCCTATTCTAAGGATATAAAGGCCCCTATAGTACGTTGGGAAGCTTCTGTTGCCATAGGCGCCTTCGACGGAAACCTTGTCTTAGAGTTCCTCTTCTCCCCTGCTTTCCAGAGTTCAGGCAAGACAGTTCCGCGGATCCGACATTCCCGAATGCTAAACGCCACCCTAGGCCTTTCCAAATAACCGAAAAGCCTGCATCCCTAATTCCCGTACCCCAAAACCCAAGACACCAAAGCGCTAAACCCTAACAACACGAAACCCAGGAGGTCGAGATCCTTACAACCGCAGAGCCCGATGTAAGCCTTGCATGGCTGTAATCTACACAACCCCAACCTTTTTCTTAATGGCGAGGCGCCTATGTTCATGATTCCATCGCGGGTGTAAAGAGGTCGTGGGCGTGCTTGGGTATCTCCAACACTGCGCACCGAAAGCTTCATATACAGTTCAGGGGTTTTGGGGGCTCGGGGATTACGGAGACTACCTTGCTTCGAGGCTATGTTCTACAGAATCTTCCAGTGCAGTGAGGGGAACTCGCCAGTTGGAGCAGACCATATATATTTGGCTTGCCCTAGGGTCCATGTACTTATATAGTAATTATCTATTGGTCCCAAAGTTCCTATATAAGGACTACTTGAAGGCCAATGTATTCCATGATACTATATGAGTACATGGACCTTAGGATTAAGCATGTTTGCCCTAAGCCCTAAACCCCGCAGTGACTGCTTGCATAAACCCCGAAACCCCTAAACCCTAAGCCCTTGAACCCCTAAACCCTAAATCCTAAACCCCTCAACCGGAAGAAACCCTAAACCCTCCTCGTATAACTAAGGCTGAAGCATCCGGAAGCTCCGAGCAAAGCCGAGCGGCATGCCAGGGCGTATTTTGGACCTCCACCACGACGACCACTGCGACCACCACGGCGGGGTCTAAGATCATTTCTGGCTTCACTTAAGGACGGCTTCGATCTAAATGTCGGCTGTTGGCTTTCTTCCTGGCAAAGAAGATCCTACTACGGTCCTACTCAGGGAATATGGTAGTTTCCGAAAATAGGGGACCCTAATATAGTACCCTAAATAGTAGGATCCTTATTATAAGGACCCCAAAATGAGGTACCCCTAATTTTCGGAAACTCTAAACCCTAAACCCTTTATAGAACCCTTATAGATCCCTTAAAGGAACCCTTAAAGGATCCCTTTAAAGGTAGCCCTAATTTTCGGAAACTCCCATATCTTAGTCCTGGAGACTCAGGGGGCTTACGGCGCGGGCGCAGGGCTTACCTACTACTTGGAGGGGCAGGGGACTTAGTAAGTAGGTTATAAGTAGACAGTAGACTTATAAGTATCCCAAAAGGGGTCCTAATTGGGATTATGGTTATAAGTAGAGTTATAAGTACCCTAGATGGAGTTACCCCAATTATAAGCCTACTTATAAACGACTTACTGAGTCCCCTGCCCCTCCAAGTAGACCCCATCTCGCCCCTTCGGTTTTGCTCAACGGCCACACTACTCAGAACCATTAGATGCCTTCATGGTGCTGTCTGAGCTCATAATCGAAGGCCCGCGAACCCAAACCATTGATCCTAAGGTTTCAAACCTGAGGTCCGAAGATTAGGGGCCCAAAAAGCACATAAGCAGAAGCATGTTTATGGGGATATCCCTACCTTATTGGGCTTCATTATAAGGAGGTTTATATGAGATATCCCTATCCTCATCTTATGTGCTTTTATGGGGCCCTATAAAACGCTGAACCCCAAACCCTAGACCCAGGTGCAAGCTCTAGAACCCTAAGCCACCATGCCTCTGCAGTCACAATCTCCTTAAGGCCACCCTAGGGCTCTGACCTCCGTAGAGTTCTAGGTGATGAAACTTCAAGGTTAGGACTTTCGGGGTAAGCTTAGGCTAAATCGGTGTTTTATGGTTTCGGGTTTTAAGATTTTAGGGTTGAGTGTTGAGGTTGTAGGGCAGGTTCAGGGGTTTGGGGTTTTGGGTTTAGGCCTTAGGGTTGTGCTGTGCCATCTTAGCAGCTGGGTGAGTGCACTTTATTCTTCTTGGGATTCGTCAGTGTCCCTGAAAGTGTACAAGTTTGTGGCTTATGAGCCCAGCAGCTAACTAATCCCAATTTGGAATGAGCTCCACGGTCTTGTGTGGCTTCTGCAGCACGCGTAACCGAACCACTTCGGCACGAGTCTCAGAGCAAATGGGCCATGATTTGGGTAGTGCTCTAAGTTAGGGTCCTTTTTGGTCCTTTGTAGTTCCGCAACATAGTACAGCACCCTTATGAAAAGGACCCTAAAAGGGACCCTAGTTTACAAAACTACACCCCTTTGTGGTAGTGCCCGTCCAATCGCTTTGAGTGCTCCACTCGCTCGCGCGCAGTTCCTTGCGAGCCCAATACGTAAATCCCAGAATCCTGAACAGTCGACGCAAATCAAAAACATATCACCAGAACCCGAAACCCGATTGCAATGTGTAATTCATGAACCAAAGCCCATACACGAAGCTAGAGCCCGAAACCCTTAAACCCCAAACCCTGAACCCATAAACCCATAAACCAAAGCCCACACCGCGAAGCTAAAGCCCGAAGCCCTTAAACCGGGTCTAGGGTTTAGGTTTTAGGGTTTAGGGTAACCCTGAACCCATGAAAAACCCATAAACCCTAAACCCGAAGCCCTAAACACAAAAGCCTAAACCCAAAGCCCTTAAAGACTTAACTCCCAACCGATGCCTGCAGACTGCGACCACGACAACGACGACAACCTCAACGAGCACCACCACCTCGACAGTCACGGCAGGGCAATCCCTCTCGGACCCCAAAAAATTCTAGCGTAGAGGCCTTAATAGTTACCTATACTATTTTGGGGGCTCCTTAGTATAATTATAGTATAATCGGCTCCAAAATCCTATTCCTAATTATATAGTATTGTTCTCAGCAGGTGTTTTGTAGTTTGGACCCCAAAAAATCTAACATAGAGGCCGTAATAATTAGAATATGGTTGGGGGGTCTATTCTACTATAATGGTAATAAGGAACTAGGACCCGAAAAAATATAGTGTGCTCAGCAATTCCTTTGTAGTTTTACTATGGTTTGAAACTCCAAGGGATGCCCGGTACTTCTCTGTCTCAGCCGATGGGCGACGTTAAGGCCTTTCGTGCCTTCTTGACTGGTCTACATAGAAAATTTTATGGTGGTGGTGGGGGACGGCTTCCTGAATCAGAGCACTGTTCCATCTTACCCTGTTTCCTCTCGCCAAGCACTGCCATGTTCTGGGTTCTGGAGTGCCATACTTGAACATTGCTTTGGACCTGTTGCTTAAAGCAGCCATTATAAAATCAACGTCTACCCTTTTTGCCCGTTGGTTACTTCAAAGCCTAGTGTTGCGAGATAGGGAGTCCCGGCTTGCCTCAATTCCACTCTACCTTGGGGAGTGCCCCTACTCTGCAACAGTTGGATAGTATTTTCGTTAGCAAGCTCTTTACTTCGGATCCAAAAATGCAGAAACAAGTTACATACAAGGAAGTACACTTTATAGTAAACCCCATAAAGTTGGAAACCGGATTAAGGCCAAATAGTGCTGGGATTCCAAATGCATTACTCTGAAGGATTGAGGCTAGTGGGTTTCCAACTGTTAGGCTTCTACTGTAGGTTGTTTCAGGACCTGGGTTTAACACTTCAAGGGCTTTGTGCTCAGGCTTAGGATGACGAGCTTAGGGGTTCATGGTTTAGGACTTGGGATATTTCATGTCGGCGTTGGGGAAAGATTTCCAGTGTGATTCACGGCTGCATGCCCCGCAGGCCACGAATACGTCAACCTCGACGACAACCCCTCTGCCTACTACAAACACCACCACCACCTTCACCACCACAACCGAGACTACCACCACCTCCACCACGACCTCCGTGACGAACACAACCACAACGGAGACCACCACCACCAGTACGACAACTACGGTGACAATTCGGAGGAAGAGGGTTCACCGACACAGGCAACACAAGCATCACACGACCACCACGTCAAAGAAGCCGCACAAGCACAAGAAGAAGCCAAAGCCAAAGCACACGACCACAAAAACGACCAAGAAGACGGCCACTCCGACCACGACTACAGCCTCGGCCACCGAAACCACCACCACCACCAAGACCACCACCACCACGACAAAGGCTTCCTGGCTGCAGACGAGAAGATCTGGGGGTCTGAGGTTTTGGGTTCAGTGCGCAATCGGCAATTGCTCTTCCTGGGAGTTTCCGAAAATTACGGGTACTTTATTTGGGGGTCCTTATAATAAGGATCCTATATTTGAGGGTACCATGTTACGGTCCCCCTATTTTCGGAAACTCCCACCTGCTGGGCTTTCTAATCCCGTGGCATCCGCAGGAATACCACATTGCATTAACATAAGCATATATTTCGATGGTAGTGAGGTCGTGGCAAGGAAAGGCTGTAGTTCAAAAGTCGCTCCGCGAAACTCAGGTCAAGCACTCACCAACTAAACCCTAAGCTCCAAAACTCCCATCAACCTTCGACATGTGCTTTGTGTTTGAAAACGACTTGAGGCTACCAATATACCCGGGCCTTTGTGGCTATCTTTTTGTTGACATGTACGGCATAGTAGTCTAGCAAATAGCTATCTAGCCCCATAGCATTAACCCAGTTTGGTCCCCAGTTTAAATTCGATAGAAAGACCTGAGAACTTCCAAGGAAAATAGAGGTCGGAATACTGAGTAGCAGTCTCCCCTCAATCATCCCTTGTTTTGCCTCTAGAACTAGCAGCATACTAATAATTTTGCTACTTCTTCACCGTAGTGAGTTTCGTGCCGGTTTTCAATATATACCCCACCCACACTATGCTACTCATCAACACCTAAACCCTAAACCCTAAACCCCGACCCCACATTGCCCCTCTCTTTGGTTTCGGGAAACCGACAGCCCAGCCCGAGCTCTTTCGCGAACGTCAGAAGCCCACCTCTTCTTCGCATGACATGGAGGGTTTAGGTTTTAGCTTGGCGTCCTAAGCCCTAAACCCTAACCCTTAACCCCTAAACCCTAAACCCTACTTTGCGTATCCTGAAACAGGGGGTCTGTCTGAGTCTTATGTTATGAACATGGATTTAGGCTGATTCATGCTGGGATTCCCTAGACTTTACTGTAAGAGCATGAGGCTAATGATGTTCCAACTTTCTGGCTTCTACTGTAGGGGTTTTGGGGCTTGCGGGCTTAGGGGTTTAGGCTTCGGGGGTTTGATAGAACCCATAAACCAGGACGAGCTATTAGGCCCCAGGCCCTAAATCGTGGGTGTGGAGTTCTGGGTTTCGAGTTTCCGTGTGTATGATTTTCAGACCCCTTCAGGGTATAAAGCTATAGGTGTTCCACCTCTACGTTTCTGCCAGAGGTGGAGATGCAAGATTTTCTTGACATTATGGGTTCTTAGCTCAAGGATTCTTGTGGGGGGGTCTACATAAATGCCCCTGTTCTTCTGAAACTCGCATGTAACCTAGGTAGAGCTTTGGGACATGTTATATGTTCCCTTGTTGGGCTTAAGAGGATCTTGTTTACAAATATTTTTCAAAAGCTTTAAAAGCCCCACCTAGTAACGGCTTGGGGTTTAGGGATTCGGGCTCTCGTCTTGAAGTCTGGCAGTCTGGGAGCGGAGGAAACCACAACGACGATCACCTCCACCACGACGACCACCACGCGCCTCACGACGACAACCGCAAACGCAGCTGGGCTGCACAACCTTACGGTTTCAACCCCAAGGCCCTTGTCCACCTTCGTTTCGCTGTGGCCTCAATGTGGGCTTCGAGCCGATAGGGCCTCTGTTATGAACGCTTGTTGCGACTAGAGATTCAGGTTTTTGCGCCAAGGCCCATTTAGGGAATACTCCAGGGCCAGTTGTATTGTATGAGTGCATAGACACTTAGGGCAAGGTGTTTGCTTCCTCAGTCAGGGCGAACGTTTAACATCTTGAGTTTCTATCTTTGGTCTATAGAGTTTCGGGTTTAAGGGTTCAGGGTTTTTGGACACAGAGTTTTTGAGGGTTTGGGCTTAGGGTTTAGGTGAGGCTGAGGCCTAAGGTTTGGAGGGAAATGGACAGGTCCTGTACGTACCCTTGCCTTTACAAGTAATGCCGCTACCTTCGAGAATGGTGCCTTCATGATCCTGAGTTGGAAAAGATAGCCCTGAACAATCCTGCACCGTATGCCCCGGTCATCAACCACGGCAACAGGTCGTACGGTTTGGGCTGGACTTACGGTTAAAGGTTTTTTGGTATAGTAGCCCTGGCAGCTGTCAACCCTCAACTAGCTTGGTATTCTTCTCATTCTAGCACCAGCGAGCAAGCTGTAGTTTGGTCTTTGGGGAACTTATAGAAAGGCAAGTATTTGGTATCAGGGTTTCAGATACTTGGGGATCTTTGATATGAATTCTTCATAAGCAAGGAGGTTTTAATGACAGGTGGCTTTGGTAGTGCTTTTTGGAAATTGAAGAGTTGCCTTTATGAGGTCCCTGCTAGTTAGGGATTCTATTCTGGTCCTTGATTTCCGAAGCTCGTGTGTTGGGGCCAACGAAAATCCAGAATACTGGAACTAGGTAGGGCTTTGGGACATTTTATATTTTCCCTTATTGGGCTTAAGAGGGTCTTATTTACTAATATTTGTCAAAAGCCTCAAAAGCCCCCCACCTAGGGAACTAGGAATCCGAGTAAGCAGTGCCACTCCAGTTCAATAGACTCACTCTACGGCTTGCTGGTGCGTTCGTAGTTGTCCAGATTGCCCACCTCCCAAAAATGTCCGTTGAAGTGTCTTACTCTTCGTTGGGCCATGGGCTCTTGTAGACTGGGCTCTGGAGTACCATACTTTAATACTTTTTTCTTAAAGGAACCAGTATGAAATAGAAGTTTATACTTTTTTCTCCCTGGTTACCAAAAAGCCCAGTGTAGAAGGATCACCGAGATCATGACTGCTTGCTGAACGGGCAATAGATTTCAACTACATTGTTTACCTTGTTTCTTTTCTGAAACAGTGACTCAACCACGGGAATCCGTTAGCCAATAAACGAAACTACATGAATAGGGCCCAAAAAAAGCACATAAGCAAAAATTCGGATAGGGATATCCCATATAAACCCCCTTATAATGAAGCCCATTGCGGTAGGGATATCCCCATAAAATGCTTATGCTTATGTGCTTTTTGGGTCAGTAAATGAAGAGAGGAAGAGAGCAGCGGTTTCGGGTTTAGGGGTTTCGGGGTTAGGGATGAAGGAAGATATGGGAGTTTCCGAAAATTAGGGCTACCTTTAAAGGGATCCTTTAAGGGTTTCTTTAAGGGATCTATAAGGGTTCTATAAAGGGTTTAGGGTTTAGAGTTTCCGAAAATTGGGGGGTACCTTCTTTTGGGGTCCTTATAATAAGGATCCTACTATTCAGGGTACTATATTAGGGTCCCCTATTTTCGGAAGCTCCCATATAGAATGCTGAGACACTCCATAAGGAGACCCTATAACTCCACTTGGGTGGTTGTCAAAATTAAGGTCCCTTTTTGGGTACCCTAAATAAGAGGTGCCGTATTATAACAGGGACCCAGAAAGGGACCATAATTTTGACAACCACCCACTTATTAGCCAAACACTTGGAGTCACCCGGACAGCAGGAAACCATGAACCCCGAAGCCTCAACACTCAACTCTGTGGATACACTTTGCACTTTTTGGGACAATATTACCCACTATAAAAACTGAAAGTGTGCACTTTTGGGGTGCTTATAAACTCAGCAACTAAGAATCCTAGGCCTTGGACCCAAAGTGAAAAGCATTCGAGAAAAAACACCCTTACACACACACACGTAAAGTTTAGGGGTTAGACTTTAGGGCATAGGGAAAAGAGCCCTGCACCCTACTTGGAGGGTCGCGGGACTTAGTAAGTAGGTAATAAGTAGACAAAAGGGACCCTAATTGGGGTTATGGTACTTATAAGTCTCCAAAATAACTAGTTACTAAGTCTCCCGACCCTCCAAGTAGACCCCGAACCCTAGGGTTGAGGGTTTCGGGTTTAGGGTGTAGCTAGGGTTTTGAGTTTGGGTTTTGGGGTGTCGGGAGGGTGTTGGGGTTTGTTCTGTTTCCCAAAGGCTCCATAGTAGTTCCTTTTTGGGATTACCTTATAGGATTCTAAAGATGAACCCCAAAAAGGACTATGGAGCCCCTGTGTATACACCCCAAACCCCAACCCCTCAACCCATCGCTTGTCGACCGATTTCGCCAACGCCCAGGCGACAGAGATCAAGACAGCGAAAGAGGCAGGAAACT
The DNA here is from genome assembly GCA_003297005.1 of Symbiodinium sp. clade A Y106. Taxonomy (NCBI): domain Eukaryota; class Dinophyceae; order Suessiales; family Symbiodiniaceae; genus Symbiodinium; species Symbiodinium sp. clade A. The sequence goes on along the minus strand of BGNK01000116.1, from coordinate 123,348 downwards.
CAGCCTTCAAAGCAGCCAAGGCCTGGCTTTGAAATGGGGGGGGACTTAAAAGCATAGATCCCCAATACCCAACCTTTAAGCTGTTTGGGCTCTTATAGTGTTTCTGTGGTTTATTGGGGGAGTCAGCAAAGTTTCAATGAGTGTGTAGGCTTATTCCTTCGATTAGTATCCTGCTGCAGTCCTCGTATAAATTTGCTAACTAACATGCATCCTCTTATATTCCCCGTATAAATAGACTAACCAACATGAAAGCCCCCGCCAAGCCCACAGCAGAACTTTAAACTAGTGAAACCCTGCACAGGAGGCCGGCATGTCAGACTCCAAGGCAGCAGAAGCGGCTGCCACTTGGCAGAGCCGACGTTTGGCACTTCACAGTTTCGTGCACATGGTGTCGTGCTCTAGGGGACTTCTGTATGAGACTTCATGTAGTTTAGATGACTTACTGCTTTATACGGGTTACCAAGGTCGCCCAAGACCTTGAGACGTTTTACAGTAGCTATAAGAGCTTCGTGTCCAGGGCTTTGCGGTCTGGGGGGTGCCGATGAAAGGCTTTGCACCTAAGGCCCCAAGGTTTGTGCTCAACATTCTTGGGGCTTTAGGTGCCAGCCGTTTGGTCTATATGGGAGTTTCCGAAAATAGGGGACCCTAATATAGCACCCCAAATAGTAGGATCCTTATTATAGGACCCCAAAATAAGGTACCCCGAATTTTCGGACACTCCTATATTGCTGTCCATCTTGTCAGGACAAGACCGTTCTGGAGTTGGAGTTTGGACTAGGCTCTCAGTCTTGATCTAGTGCCACAGGACTTAGTTGCACCGTTCGGGACCCAAAAGCCCTAACCCCCCCCTACATTACCTGTAAACCCGCAGGCACAGAAATACAAGGGATATAACCATGAGAAAGTAGGTTCTGTAGGGTCCAGGTAGTTCCAGGTAGGGCTTTGGTAGTTCTTCTCTTCCAGGTGTTCGGGTCTTAGAGCTTTCTATGAAGGGGATAGGGCTTGTGTTTTTTGTTTCAGGGTTTACAGGGCTCAGCGTGTGGCTTGAGGTTTAGTGATTTCGGGCTTCGTGGTAAGACCTCGCAGTGTTGTTCGAGTACCCTACACCCTGAACTTGACAAGCCAAAGCCCCAAAGCTGAGAGCATGTGTTAACCCTGACCCAAACCCTAAACCTGAAGGTCTAGGCCGTTCAGCTGCGTGTTTTGGGTAATGAATACCAATATATACCTGTTCCTTTTGTGGGGGCTCCTCATTATAATTATAGTATAACATACCCCAAACCCCTATTCCAAGTATCAAGGCCCCTATATCCTTAAATCCCTTATAGAGCCCTTAATAGTATCCCTTAAAGGAACCCTAAACACTATTCCAAGTACTAAGGCCCCTATATTATGCTGCCCTAATAGTATCCTTTAAAGGAGCCTTTTTAAGGAACCCTATTATATTACATAGAGAGCCCCTAATGGTCTCCCTTAAAGGAACCCTAAACGTTATTCCACCTGTTAAGGTCCCCCTTTTATCGAGGCACGGGTGGCCGGCCTTGCTGCCCAGAAAGCGGCAGTGGCGTCGGGAAAGACGATTGCAGAGACACCCGGCAGATGTGTGCTTTCTCGCATACGCTTGTGCTGTTAACGGTTTATGCTGGTTTAGAACTGCAGTTAACCCTAAACCCAAAACCCAGAACCCTTGTTGGTGTACAGGTTTTTTTGACTCAGGCTTTAGGGTTTAGGTTCCTTATCGGCTTCAGCAGGGAGTTGCAGGTTGTCTTGGGCCTTCGGCCTCTCGGCATAGCGCAGACATCAATTAGCCGGGGCTCCAATTAACCGGAGCTTCTTGCTGGTCCCAATCCCGGAGGAAGTCTACCATAGGGGCCCCTGGTTCGTTTCAAAAGGGTTTAGGCCGGGATGTATTTAGAGAACTACCCAGATCTTGCTTACGTACGAGCTTGGAGCCAGTGTGGCCTTGTGAAGGATGCCGTTTAGGGTTTGTGGTCTAGGTAATTATACGCATGAGCCCTAAACCGTCACTGATCATCCTTAACTTGTTTACGGGTTCAGGGTTTAGGGTCCAGGTATACTCATGAGCCTTAAACCGTCACTTATCATCCTGAATCTGCTTAGGGGTTTAGGGTTTACGTATACTCGTGAGCCCTAAGCCCTCACTCGGCGGTTGTGGGTCTTGGTCAAACAACGTTACCGTAGTGCTCTTCGCAATTATGTCTTCTTGTTCCTAATCAAAAACTCCAAAGGAGTCTTAACGCGATGCTTTTATCACGGTTCTGAGGACGCTGAAGGCTAAACCTCCAGAATTCAGGCTCATAACCCAAAGACTTCAGGCTCCTAACCCTAAACCCTCAACCCTAGACCTCCCACCCGGCCCCCTCCACCCATAACTGGGTACCCAGACACTGAGATGCCCGACCTTTGCACCCGCACTGGGCTAAAGAATGGGTGGAGCCTATGAAGAGTGGGCGAAAACAGCCCCCCGCCTCGCCGCCGGCCAGCCACAGCTGGGCTTAAAATCCACTAGAACCTCTGGGCCCACGCTGCCTTGTCTGCTGCTCGGTGTGGAAATTCAGGGCGTAAGCCCTAAACCCTAACAGGAAATGGTTTGGGTGGTTGCCTGTCACAGCGGGGGGAAAAGGAGAACTTCCGGTTTCACCAAGTTCTATGACACATGCAAGGAAGGTCGCCTGACTCGTCATATGCCGCCACCCACAAGCCCTGGTGTGAGGTGGCGCCATGTTAGCATGGATTACCAGCCACCGCGCAAGAAGACACCCTAAACCCTAAACCCCGAACCCTAAACCCCGAACTGCAAGCCCGATAGCTACAGCCCACACAGAGCCTCCAAAACCCCTTAATATACCTTAAATCATATTAGGGATCCCATTATAATTTAAGGTATATTCCTGAATTCAGGGGTTTTGGAGTATCTGAACCTACTCGCAAGGATTGCAAGCGCCGCGGGCGACGCTGCCTACAAAGCCGGCAAGGCTACTATAGGGGCTTGAATAATTAGAATAGGGTTCCTTTAAAGGGTCCTTTAAGGGTTTCATGGGGTTCCTTTAAAGGGGTTACTATAAGGGCTACTATAAGGGTTTTATATCAGGGGCCTCAATAATTACCTATACTAGATTTAAGGGGATCCTTAAAGGGTTCCTTTAAGGGATCTATAGGGTTTAGGGTTTAGGCTACAATAACCTATATTATTTTGGGGGGTTCCACTTGCGATGGGTTGTCTTTATGAGTTTGGAGATTCTGCCATTTTAAGTCTGACTAGTTTTTTAAAGTTCCAAAGTATTCCCTAAACCCTAAACCCTTCTCGCCCTAAGCTCACCATCTCAAGACCAGACGAATCCCTAGACTTTATGGGTTTAGGGTTTAGGGTATCCTGTGATTGCTATCAGGGAGCTTTGGAGTAGAACGTCGTGTATGTATGTTGGCACTAAAGGGGATTATGTTTCTCACATAACCTTACACAAGCTCGTAACCATGATTCATTTGTCAAACCATGCAAAAACTCGGTAACCCTCAAGCTTCAAAATTCGAAACCCCAAGAATCGCTCTGCGATTTAGATGGGGTTTTCTTGGTACATCTTCTTGTGTCTGCGGGGCCTTTATAGAAGCTCCTTAAGGGGTCATTATCACGCATAGACAACCCACAACCCTGAACCCAAAGAGTCTTAAACTCTTAAACCTTAAACTCCAAACTCTGAACCCTAAACCCCAAACAGCCCTAAACCCTAAACCCCAAAAGAACCACCAAAGAGCCCTAAGTCCTAAACCACAGAAAAACCCGAAAAAGCCCCAAGAGCCCCCCTACCCTACACCCCAAACCCCAAAACCCCAAACCCAAACACCCTACAACCCAACCCTAAACCCTAAACCAGAAACCCCCTAAACCCAACAGCCCTCCTAACCCTAAACCCTAAACCCCAAACCCTAAACCCTAAACCCCCCCCCCCAAAAAAAAAAAGCCCCAAGAGCCCTAAGTCCCCTGCAGGCAGCCGGCATGAAGTTGAACTACACGGCCGCCGAGGCGGCCGCCTCTGCAGCCGGTACGGCCGCGGCGGACGAGCTCTTCGGCCTCCTTGTTAGGGTCTCTATTAGGGGTCATATTAGGGCTATATAGAAGTATATGATAAATATATTCCAACTTTAGGCCTCGTTGTGTTTTCCTTTCGGAGGTTCTGTTTTAAACCACCTTCGGCATGCTTTTTTGGTACAGGGGTTGTCTTAAGGCTATATATGTTTCAACCCTGAACCCTGAACCCCTAAGCTTTCTGGAGCTTGGGTGTGCTGCAGGGCCTTGGAGCATTTGGATCTGTTTTGAAGGGGTTTCAACGGGTCCTTCAAAGAGGAGTACCTAGCTACGATAGGGGCCTCAATAGTTACCTATACTATTTTGGGGGCTCCTTATTATAATTATAGTATAATGGGCCCCAAAACCCTATTAAAATTATTAAGGCCCCTAAAGAAGCCACCTGTAAGCTTCGCATGTCCCGTTACTGGTTTACTACAACGAATCTCATTTACGGCTATTTGTCGAGGGTTTGTTATGCTATGAAGTACGCGGAATGTCGACCACACCCGAGCAATGACTATGTTGTTGAGCAGAAGTGTCATACTGCGAATGTTGTCGGTATTGAGAGCAGTCGCACACACCTGCCACACCAGGATCATGACCGTGGTCATCAGTTGTACGTATGGTCGTCCCTTGTTGAAGACCAAAAACCCGACCCCGGACTCTACACCGGGAGAGCAAGCTGGGGAGCTGAGTGGGTACACTGTGCACTTTTGGGGATAATACGGCTGATGGACAAAATCCTGCATTACCCATTATAAGGAATATACCATAATTCCCATAGTTTAGATTAGGGTCATGCAGGATTTTGTCCATCAACAGTACCATCGATTCGAAACTGAAAGTGTGCAGTTTTTTGTGCCTGAACTCAGCAACAGAGTTTTCTGCTGGGGAGGGCTACAGTTCTTTGGGTTGTCTTTGGCGTTACCCTCTTCTCTATTTAGTTTAGGGTTTCGGAGTTTAGGGTTTAGGATTTAGGGATGTCAGAGGAATAGAGTAAGTCTTCAACCTACAATCAAGCGACGGCAGTTCTGCTTGCTTAGGACGGCTGCTGCTGGAGAGAGCAAGAAGCGGATCGTGCGGGTGGGCGCCCTCGGAACTGAAAGTCTTTAAAGCCGGACTCCACAATTTTTGGTGGTTAAGGCTCTAGGAGTTTGAGCTGGCCGGCTTGACTGTTTAGGGTTTAGGCTTTTAGGTTTTAGGGTTTAGGGTTTTAGGCTTTAGGCTTTAGCGTTTAGGGTTTAGGCCCGAGATTCCTAAACTATAGCGCTGTAGACCAGTATTTGGGAGAGTATGTGATTATGCCCCCGCAACCCTGAACGCTCGATCACCTTTGAACCAAGGGACTTCTCAGTTCGGTTCGCGAGCCTCGAAAGCCCGTATATCCTGAACCCCAGAAAACCTGTCGCATCATGCCTCTCTCTCTCTCTCTCGCTCTCTCTCTCTTAGTAGCTGAGTGGATACACTTTACACTTTTTGGGATACTATTACCCACTATAAAACTGAAAGCGTCTACTTTTTGGGGACTAAGCTCTTCAGACAGGTGGTTCGGACGGTCTCGTCCTGTGAGACCCTGAAGGGCTCGGTCTCGGCCCAAAAAGCTGAGCCTCTCAGGGTCTGGGCAGTCTACTTGGAGGGGCAGGGGACTTAGTAAGTAGGTTATAAGTATAGAGTGAAAGTACCCGAACTGGAGTTACCCCAATTATCACCCCACTTATAAACGACTTACTAAGTCCCCTGCCCCTCCAAGTAGGGGCTTGGAAGGATTCGGAAACCTCAATACTCCCCTGTTAAGGAATATACCTTAAGTCGTATTGGGGGTCCTATTATGTTTTAAGGTATATTCCTTAATTCAAGGATATTGGAGTCTCTGAAGATTCGGAGATCTCAATAATCCCCCACAGCACAGCACCAATGTGCCCAGACCGTTAACCATCCTCGTAAGTTTAAAGCCCCTGGCCCTGAACTCTGCATCCCAAACCTTCAAACCTCCTAACCTTATCCCAAAGCGCAGAGCATGCGGATGATCCGTTGGTTTTTTCCAAGTGCCCTTCAGAGCCTTGCGCCGCAGGGCGAGGTCACCAGGTCGACAGCCCAGAGACTCCAAAACCCCTTAGTTAAGGAATATCCCTCAGTGCATAGTAGGAACACCAATATGAGTAAAGGTATATTCCTGAATCAAGGGGTGTTGGAGTCTCTGGGAGTACATTCGTTCATGGTCTTCCTCGTATCGGCGCTTGCTCTGGTTCTCTGATGGCACTTACCTTGGGCGATGGCGATGTTTTCCAAATGGGCATGGACATGCTGCGACGACCTTCATGACGTGCAACATGACCAGGTGAAGCGCACAACCCAGAGCTCTGTATTTTCAACCTTATATGAGAAACCCCCGACCTTGCGAAAGAGCCGGAGGAAAGTTAAAGATTTGTCGGGTGCTATAGGAGTTTTATAAAGCTTTTCGCCCGTAAATCTTTACCCTAAAGCCCTTGAACCCTAAAACTTTCAACCCTACACAGTAAACCCTAGACCCCAGTGCCCTAAACCCTAGCACCCTAAACTAAATCCTACACCCCGAAGCCCCCTGGAACCCTAAAGCCTTAAACCCTATTACAGCAAACCTTGGCGTTCTTCTGGTTGGCTCTTAGGACTTTAACTTTTGGGGTTTCTATATGAACCATAATAAGGAGGCTAAAAGTTTAACTTCTAGGAGGGGTTCAGAAGTCAGCCGAGTACAGTAAACCGTATCCCCTAAAATCCTAGCACCCTGAATCCTAAACCCCTAGAGCCCTAAACTCTTGAATCCTTACGACCAGGAACTCCAAACCCTAAACCCTCAGCTCGTACACCCTTTAGAACCATGACGCCCCAAAACCCTAAAACCCTCAGCTCGTACACCCTTTAGAACCATGACGCCCCAAAACCCTAAAACCGTTTAAATCGAAGAACCAGGCAGCCGCCCGAGCAGCCCGAAAGAGTGGCAAAAAACACGGCATGACGCCACTGAGATTGCAGAAAGTGGAGTTCATCCAAGGGGTTAGGTGTTCTTTAGGGCTTAGGAAGTTTGGGGTTTCGGGTTCGGGTTTTGGAGGTTCAGGGTTCAGGGTTTGGGAGGTTTGGGGTTCAGGGCTTTGTGGGTTTTACGGGGGGGGTTTAGGGTCTGGTTTGCTGGGCCATGGCTTCGTTCAGAAACGACTGAGTCCCTAAGTTGGGGTTTCCTCAGGTTCGGGGCGGACACAGTCACAGCAAGAATCCTGCAACCTAATTAGGCGGTTCAAGGAGGTTGCGTGTTTCGGGTCAGGGGCTTGTCCTTGAGTTCAGGGTATTCAATAAGTGAGTTATGTGGGCATGTGCATAGGAGCACCTTGCCTAGCCACAAGCTAAGTTGCGTGGAAACACCTGAACAAAACCCAAAGCAGCATACCTGAACCCTAAACCCTGAACATTAGCGATAACATCAAGGGGTGCAGAGCTTCGTAATCTAAACGCCGAGAAACGAGTAGTACTCTCTCAGAACAACACACCCCCAAACCCTGTTGCAATTTTTATGGCCCCTGCATGACTGCCAGCGGGACGAGCAAAACCAAGAGGGCTTTAGAAAGGATCCTGACAATTCACATAGACAAATGACATAACAGAACCCTAAACCCTATTTAAAACCCTAAACTGTGGCTTCGATGTCATTTCATTCAGGCTTTACCGGGTCTAGGACCTCTAGTGTTCAGGGCAGCTAAGAGCTGAAAGGATTCAGGGTTTTCGTTTCCTTAAGGGATCCAGAGAGGGATCCTTTCAGGATTCCGTGTTAAGGGCTTAGTAGCTGAGTAGGTGACCTTTAACCTTTTGAGGTTTATATAAACCTACCATGATTGAGGGTCAACCTTTTTGGGGTTGGGGCTAGGGTACTCACCCAGAGAACCCAATATCCCTTAATTAAGGAATATACCTTAAATCATATTAGGGGTCCAGTTATAATTTACAGTAAATTCCTTAATTAAGGGATATTGGGATCTCTGAGCAGCCCCTAAGAGGGTTCTTTGAAGCGGTCGATAAGGGTTCCAGAAGCGTCCTATAGGGTTTAGGGTTTAGGGGTTTAGGGTTTAGGGTTTATGGTTGTTTTGAGGGTTTGGGCATGTCAAGATATTGGTTCTTAATAGTCATAACAGGCCTACAGGTACTCTGTAAGAACCCTGGAAGAACTCTTTAGAACAAATTCCATACCCTAAACTCCGAAACCCTGAACCCACTAACAGCACCGAAAGCACAGAAGCTAGCAGGGGCTTCTCTACTTCGACCCGACGGACTAGTCGCGGGAGGAGTCTGAGCAGAAATCTTTCATACACACAACTCGCAATTCTGCGGCGCGCATGGGATCTATCAGCCGTGCTGGGATATTTTCCTGATCGCTGGTCCGGGTGAACTTTCTGAAGAGTTGTTGCGGTCGGCCGGCCGCCCTGGGAGCCGTTTTCAGCAGGAGTCCGACATGGTGACCCATGCACCTAGAAACGCCAGAGACAATTAGGCGCGTTAAGCGACACGGAGGTGCACTCGAAGCCATGATTCACAAGGTGGTTGTCTTGATGGGCTTATAAGTATCATAACCCCAGTTAGGATCACTTGTAGGGTATGAGTCTACTGATTCCCTACTTACTAAGCCCCCCGACCCTGCAAATCCTGAAACCCTAAACCCTAAACCCTAAACCCGACACACTAAACCCCATGCTCAGGAACGCTCAGGCAGCCCAGGCTGCTTCAACAGCTGCCGGACTCGCGGCTCGTGCGCAGAATTGGCATAGCTTCAGGGGCTGTAAGCTTACTATGTGAGTTTTGCGAGGGCTTTTGGGGTTTTCTTTGGGGTTCAGGGTTTGGGGTTTAGGGTATGTTTGGGGCTTAGGCTTTCAATGGGAACTTTGGAAGGGCTTGGTTCTTAGAGCTTTTGCGCGTGGGTATACTGGAGGTTTTTGTTCTAGGTGCCCCAGTAGTACCCTTTTACCCTTTTTCTTTTTGGGTTCCCTTATTAAAGCCGAATAGTAGGAAAAAGGGTACCCTTACTATCAAGGGGCCACTCAGAATTTGTTTCTGGGTCTTAGTTGGGTTTAGTGTTTTTGAATCATGGGGTTCAGGGTTCAGGGTTTTGGGTTAAGGGTCTGGATGTTCACAAGGGTTTGGGGCTCCTGGCCAGCGGTTTAGGCTTAGAAGTTTTGGGTGTAGGGCTGTGTTTGGTTGTTCCTCTGAGCCGCTGCGGAAACTTCGAGGAACCATCATGCTACCAGCTGAGTGGGTGACCCTTAACCTTTCGTCCATGGATGAACCCCAAACATCCCTAAACCGTCAACTCCTGAAGCCTGAGGGTGGCTGCGAAACGGCCCAGGGATGAACCTCAAATATCCCTAAACACTAAACTCCCTGAATCCTTAGTAACCCCTAAGCCCCACATCTCTGTATCCTGGACGTGCCCAGATGGACGGCTGTCCACAGCAAGTCACACAATGGGTCGATCAGTTGGCTTCCAATCCTTTCAGAAACTGCGATGTTTTAAACTCGGTGGCTGCTACAGGACTGGACGAGAGGTGCTCTTCGTGACAACGCCAGAACTGATCTTAATATAGGGGCCTGAATATTATGGCGTCCGTGCGTATAAAAGGTCCTGATGTTGGACAATAATGCCAGAGGCAAAATAAAAGTGATTAGCATGGGACTGGGAGTTGTGATGGGTTTGCCAATTGTAAACGAAAATGCAGTAAACACGTAGCAAGAAATGAGAATGTGCGGGCAAAAGCAAAGCAAAAAGCAAGCACGAAGACACTGAAAATGTAAATGTGACTGGAAATGTAAAGCAAAATGCAAAAGCATAGCAAGTGAAAATGTCAATGTAATTGGAAAAGGGCATGAGGATATTGATGTTCCAACTTTCTGGCTTCTACTATATTTTATTGTATACGTACTTATCAGCTACCAAGTCCTCCGACCATCCAAAACGACTGGTTCCCAAAAGGGTTCCACAGAATCCCGCGCTGGACGCTAAACCTTGTTACGCTGCTAAGCACCCGAACCCTGAACCCTTACCCTACTGTTGATGGACAAAATCCTGCATGACCCGAAGGGCCCTAAACTATGGGAATTATGGTATATTCCTTATAATGGGTAATGCAGGATTTTGTCCATCAACAGTAGTGCCGCCTAAACCCTGGAAAAGCCCGAACCACTGAAACCCCAAACCCCAATAAACATCCCTAAAGCCCAAACCCCTGAACCCTAAGCCCTGATAGACATCCCTATTTAAACCCAAATGATAGAACCCTAGCCATGCATAGCAACAACCCTACTTCTAACAAGGGCACCCATCAAGACAACGGAGGAGATGCCAGCCTGAGCTTAATCATCCCCAAAAACCTCTGAGCCCTCAGTCCTAAATCCTGAACCGTAAACCGTACATCCCAAGCCTCAAACCCTAAGATCTAAACCTCGAAGCTGAAACCATAGACAACCTCAAACCCCAAACCTTAATACGCCAACACCATCAACCGTGCAGTCTCGAAGTACTGAGGCAGCGGCTTCGCAGGAAGCCGTGAAGACACCTGGCATGCAAGAAAAGCCAAGGGGGTGACGGGTGTGAGGCTCTCTGTTGGGATTCAGGGGTTTACAAATGAGCTTTTGGTATGAAGAACTCGGGAACCTTAAACCTAAACTCTGATCCCTGAAAAACCCTAACTAAACCCTACACCGTGCCATGAGGAACTCAGGGTCCACTGCTTCCACCACCGAATCCACGAGCACCGCTGGCAAGGCTCGCTGTTTGGAGTTGAGGCCCCTTTCTTCAGGCTGTAAATATAAAACGGATAATATAGGGTCCTTAATAATTACGTATACTATTTTTTTTGGGGGGGGGTTCCTTATTATAATTATACTGGTACGATGGGCCCCAAAACCCTATTCTAATTATCAAGGCCCCTATATTACTTGTTAAATCAGGGTGTTGGGTTTGGGGTTGAAGGTATGTCTGCGGGTTGTAGGCTGGAAGAAGGTGGCTTTATAAGGATTTGTTCAAGGGTCTTAGTTGGGGGCTTAAACATATGGCTTCAGTATGGCGGCGGGAATATGTGTATTCCTGAGGTCTTCTTGGCATACTCATTGACCAGGCCCGCCAAAATCTAGTGAAATTATTCAGGCCTCTACGTTACAGTGTTCAGGGTCATTGACGTCAGGACATAGGGTTCCTGCCTTTCGGTGGGGGTTTAGTTAGGGGCTTAGAGTTTAGGGTTTAGGGTAAGGGATGTATGGGGCTCCTGTATCCTGTAGGACCATACTGCAAGAGACACCAAACCCGAGCAAAAATCTTCAGGCCCCGGCATTTGATCTTAAGGTCAGAAGTAAGCTTTTAGATCCCCAGTATAAGGGTACTTTAAGGGTACTATAGGGGTCCCTTTAAGGGTTCTATAAGGATAAGGGCACTATAAGGGTAGTATAACTTAGATCCCCAGTACCCAACCTTTAAACTTTTTGGGCTCTTTTCGTTTAGTAGGAATTCGGAAAGTGTAACCTTTTACTTCTGTGGCCTATTGAGGGAGTTAGAGCTTTAACACTTGTCGGGCTTCAGCGCTTGCTCTGCAGAGAAAGATGAGTGGCGCTGTAGAGGGTGCAATAAAGGCTTGAGCATGTCTTCGTGTTTAGCAGGGCTCGAAATCTGATATCAGAAGAGCTGGCCAATGACCACGACCCCTCAGTTCAGGAGATAAGCGCAAAAACCCTAAAGCCTAAACCCCAACCCTAAACGCTAAACCCTCTACCCTAACCTAAACCCCAAACCCTACACCGCGAAACCCTTAAACCCCAAACCCCCTAAACCCCTAAACCCTAATGCCCGACTTTCCGGATCATCACCGGTACATGACTTACTCGGCCCGGAAGGCGCTTTCGAAGGCAATGTCCTATTTCCTGAGAGGCTTTGGCAACACCAAGCGCGCCCAATCGCAACGCAAGCCCCCACCTATTATGACCCTCGACCCTGCAACCAGGGAAGTCGAATGGGAACATTTTAAGGAAAAACTGGGGATGCAATGGCGTGGACTCAGGTCCGAGCAGATCTACGAGGTCGTTAAGTTTAGTCATGGCGACAAAGACGACAATGGCCGTTTTGAGCTGCGTGTGCTGCACCTTCCGCAGCGGACGGAGGTCCATGGGATCCGTGCATTTCAGGGCCCCTAAACCCCTAAACCCTAAACCCCCAGACCCCTAAACCCTAAACGGTGTAAGCCTTGAACTCCAGATCCGGAGTTATGTTCGTCCCAGCGCGCAGGCTGCAGAAACCACCACGACCTTGACGACGACCACAGCGGCGCAGAAGAAGCCCAAGAAGGAGCTATAGTAAGTTGGTTATAAGTAGCTTAGTAGCTGAGTGGATACACTTTAATTACACTTTTTGGGATAATATTACCCACTATAAAACTAAAGGTGTACACTTTTTTTTTTTTGGGGGGGGGGGAGGGCTTATGAACTCAGAAACAAAGGTTATAAGTAGGGTTTTAATTGTAGTAACTCCATGTAGGCCATTTTNTGTTAGAGTAGTGTTTAGTAGAATAGTAGTAATGTTATTATCATTTTTTGGAGTAAAAATACTCCTAAAAAAAGTAAAAGTATTATTTTTTTTTTTTGTGGGGGGGGGGGGGGCTTATGAACTCAGCAACTAAGGTTATAAGTAGGGTTATAATTCGAGTAACTCCATGTAGGGCACTTATAACTCTACCTATAACCTACTTACTACTAAAGTCTTGGAAGCCTAGAGGGCTTGGATTTCAGGTCTGGGACTTGGGCAATGTCTAAGCTTGTGTGGTTCTTTTGGTTCTTACTGTTGATGGACAAAATCCTGCATGACCCTAAGGACCCTAAACTATGGGAATTATGGTATATTCCTTATTATAGGTAATGCAGGATTTTGTCCATCAACAGTATCGCTCGTCAAAGCAAGGGGGTCGAAAGCAGCAGTTCTGATTACCGTGACAGAAGAGAGCAAAACCCTGCCCTGAAAACGTGAAGCCCAGAAAGTCCAAAGCACACGGGAAGTCATCGTAACCCTGCCGCCCAATCTTACCCTGGAAAGGCACATCATAGAGGTTTAGGTTAATATATTATCCCGTACTCTACGTATCTAATTTACCAAAAAACAGCCTCTACATACATATGTACATTGCATAGGGAATTTGTATAAAACACATACATATTCATGTGTATTTATAAAGAGGGAGAGGGAGAAAGACAGAGAATGAGAAAGAGAGAGAGAGAGAGGAAGAACGAAACGAAAACGACAACACTGATATAGAATTATGTAAAAGTCCGATAGACCTGAGCCTTAAGCCCTAAACTGTAGTTGTATACCTGTTGTCGCAGGGAGCAACAGAGCCTTCAATCAACAAACCGAAGCCCTCAACCCTTTAACTTGGAGGGTCGGAGGACTTGGTAAGTGGTTGTTTTATAGACTTATCAGTATCATAACCCAATTGGGACCTTTTTCAGTGTACTTATAAGTCTACTTCTATCTACCTAGTACCTACTTACTGAATCCCCTGACCTTCCCAGTAAGCCCTCAGCCACAGGAGAAGACCACCACTGCGAAAGAGACGACAAGGACCACGAACCCCGACACCACATCGACTGCTGAGGCCGTTGGGTTCAGGGGGAGGGGTTTAGGGTTTAGGGTTCGGGCTTTTAGGGTTTAGGGTTTACGGTTTCGGGGTTTAGGGTTCGCGTGCTTAGGGTTTCTGGTTCAGGGTTCGGGTCCCGATTTGGGAGGTTCCGAAAAGTTAGGGGTACCTTATTTTGGGGTCCTCAAAAAAAAGGATCCTACTATTTAGGGTCCTATATCAGGGTCCCCTATTTTCGGAAACTCCCATTTGTCGTTGAATAACTCCTCGTAGCTCCTACAACGCTAAACTTTAGCACCCCGAACAGAACAATCAAGGCCGCGATGATACGTCCGGTTTATGGGTTCCGGGCTGAAGGCTGTAGGCAGCAGTTGAATCCTTATGCCTAAAGTGGCCTAAAGGGTCTCTTATGAGCCAAGCAAGTAGCCTTCGCGATGTTTGTGGGCATTTGCGAAAACCAGCCGAAATCGCAAATGCCCACGAAACCATTACGGTTTACATCAATATGAAAAAAGGGGTTTAGGGTTTAGTGGCTTCGGGTTTGCAATAGAAATGCCAGCTGCTCATACTGTCCCCAAACTTGCCACAAGGTGGGTGCCTCGCGTGGTGTATTCCCCATGGACACCGCTTCGAAAGGACCTAAAACTCTGAATTCAAAACCTCAAACCCAAATCGAAGCCCGAACCCTGAAGCCTGAACCCCAAATGGGAGTTTCCGAAAATTAGGGTACCTTATTTTGGGGTCCTTATAATAAGGATCCTACTATTTAGGGTACTATATTAGGGTCCCCTGTTTTCGGAAACTCCCAAATCCAAACCCGAACCCGAGGTCCTGCTGTAGGAGGGAACTCGTTGCTGCAGGATGACTTCCAAGAGGACGAGACCTCTACCAGCCTCCTGGCCCTCAGAAGGGGGTTGTAGGGATCCTCGAGGTAGGGTCCAGAGGAGACTAGGGATTGTTAAGGAACCTCAGAGAAGCGTAGGGAGTGCTAGGGGAGAACTGGGGATTACTGCATTATCTCCCCCGGGACCCCCCTCCCTTAAAGATCCCATAAAGGGGTGGGTTCACGGTTTTAGAGGGGGTGACAGGCTTGTTTACAGGGTTTGGGGTTCAGGGTTTGGGGGTTGTGTTTGCAAGGCTTTTAGGAGCGTTCTAGAAGGGAGTGTTACAGGGATTGCCTTAATGTTTTTGTTGAGGGTGGGTCTTGAAATCAGCAGGGTCATATAGGAACCTTATGAAGACTTGCTGGCCCTATTCTCCCCAAGTATTAAGATCCATATTGCGAAGAATTCGATAAAAAGGCTCCTTACCCCATTGCATTATTATTGAGGAACATCCTAATGAGGACCGGCTGCAAGCTCACCCTAAACGTCCTAGTACCCAATTACCATGTACTCCTTGCCAAAAGAAGCAACCCACAATGGTACTACACTACTCGGAGGATCATGGGACTTAGTAAGTAAGGTTATACGTACCTTAACTGAGGCTATAAGCAACTAAAAAGAGATTTTGTCAAGCTTATAAGCTTAGCCACTACTACCCAACCTTTAAACCTTCTGGGTTCTTATAGTTTAGTAGGAATCGGAAAGCTTAACCTTGTATTTCTGTGGTTTCTTGGGGGAGTAAGCCTTTCAGCATGCCCAAGTACCCAAATCTTGGGTCCCTTCGACCTTCCGAGCCCCGACACCCTAAACCCTAAGCCTAATATAGGGGCCTAAGTATTTACCAATACCAGTTTGAAGGTTCCTTATTTCAACTATAGTATAATGGGCCCCAAAGCCCTATTCTAAAGATTAAGGCGCCTACATTAACATCCCCTGCACCTTAAACCCCGAACCTTAAAGCCTATGCCCCAAACTCTAAACACTCTAACCCGTGGATGGTGCCTCGTTGCTTCAGACCTTGACCTCTGTCTCCAGCAGACCTTTTTCGTGATGCTCTGAAGAATGAGAAGGTAATGGCTGCATCCAGTAAGGAGTCTTCCCGACACTGTCAACGACTCCTAGAAGATGCCATGCCGGGGAAGCATTGAAAGCCAATACCCCCCAGGCCTACTGAAAGCCATAAGTAGCCTGAGCCCTATACCCATAAACCCTGTACCTAAACCCCTAAACCCCCCGACCGCTAAACCCTATGCCCCTAACCCCCATATACCCTAAAGCCCTAAACCCTAAGCCCCCATACACCCTGAACCCTAAGCCTCTAAAGCTCCAAACCCCTAAACCCCTAAACCACAAAGACTCTAAGCCCTAAACTCCTAACCCTAAGCACTCTGAACCTCCATAAACCCAAGACCCTAAACCCCTAAACCCTAAACTCCTAACTGGATGCCTTTGGTTAAAAGACACGAGGGTTCAAAAAAAAACTCCTAAACCCCCTAAACCCCCTAAACCCCTAAACCCCTAAACCCTAAACTCCTAACTTAAGCCCTGCAGCACCGGGACTCCTCAGGCGTGGCTTCCACAAGCTCCGAAGCTGACGCAGATCCCGAGGAGCTCGATGAGGCGCGGCAGTCCCAGAGATTCCTAAAAAGCGCCCCTGAATTAGGGAATATACCTTACACCACATTAGGGTGTCTTATTATGAGTGAAGGGATATTTCTTAATAGATTTTGGAGGCGCAGCACTGTGCAGGAAGTGAAGGGGAAGGGGGGGTAAAGAGGGTTCAGAGGTTTAGGGTTTTGAGCTTAGGGGGGGAGGGGGCGGGTTAAAGTTTAGGGGTTTAGGGGTCTGAGGATTTGGGGCTTAGGGGTTTAGGGGGCTTAGGGGTTTAAGGGTTTAGGGGTGTAGGGTTTGGGGTTTAGCGGTTTAGGGTTAGGGTTTAGAGGTTTAGGCTTTTTGTTTTAGGGTTTGGGCTCTCGGGTTTTAAAGTTTGGGGGGGTTTAGGGGTTTACTTGGGTAGTTGTCAAAATTATGGTCCCTTTTTGGGTACCCTAAATATTAGGTGCCGTATTATATTAAGGACCCAAAAAGGGACCTCAATTTTGACAACCACCCACTTGGAGGGTCGGAGGACTTGGTAAGTAGGTCGTAAACTTTTAAACTTTGCATGACGATCTTTCTTGCAGCCACAGACGGAGCCTTAATATGATCCGCTATGGATCCTAATCTCAACAGACCCTATTCATCAACTCCCTTAACCCAACCTCTCATACTGAACCCAAAGCCCTACATCCGAAGCCCAAAACCCCGATCATCCAATCCCTAAACCTCCTCAAACCTATATCTTGAGCCGAGTGATCACCTATTCGCCTAGGGCACAAAGGCCCCTGAGAAAAAACCGACAGGATACGACGACCTCCGAGGGGACGGAGGACGTGGACGAGGTGCCTGGTAGTTTTAGCCTCAAGGCTTCGGGGCTACCAGGACCCCCCCCTTTAAGGGCCCTTTAATGGAGTCCTTATGGCCCTTAATAGTGGGTACTTAGGGTATGATAGACGGTAGTTGGGGGGGGGGGGGGTGTAGGAGCTTTGGTTGGGGTACAGGTGCCTAGTAGGTTTGTTCTTTAGCTTAGTAGCCGAAGGGGTGCACCTTACACTTTCGGGGGATAGTACAATCCCCGACAAAACTGGAAGTTTGCTTCTGGCTTATGAACTCAGCAGCTAAGCTAGGCTTTCAAGTTTCGGAGCTTAGGGTTAGCGTCTACGGTGTCGGGGATGAAAAACTGTTAGCAGTTTACCGTGTAGCTTGAAATAGAAGAGGCGATGCTGAGACCGCTGAATACCTTAGTAACTGAACCTTCAACCTTATTTTGGGGTTTATAGAATCCCTTAAACCCAAAACCCCTAAACCCTACCATAATTGAAAAAGTTAGCCTCGCTTCTAATATATACCCTAAATGCCTAAATACCCACTGTTAGAGACCATGAGGGATCTATTAAAGCTAATATACCCTAAAAACCCACTATTCGGGACCATAAGGGCTTTATTAAAGGGGCCCTTAAAGGGAGGTCCAGGCAGGGGGACACCAGGGATGTCGGCAGCAGCTCTCCCCGAAAAAAGCGCCGCACCAGGGTCAATGCGCTCAAGGCCCGAAGGTCTCGTCGAAAACAATATACTTGGAGGGTCGGGGGACTTAGTAACTAGCTATTTTGGAGACTTATAAGTACCAGAACCCCAATTAGGGTCCCTTTTAGGGTACTTATAAGTACACTTATTGCCTACTTACTAAGTCCCCCCGACCCTCCAAGTATAGGGGCGTAAATCATTACCTACACTATTTTTTGGGGGGGCTCCTTATTATAAATATGGTATAATGGGCCCCCAAAACCTTATTCTAACAATTAAGGCCCCTATATTATGGACGGCCATGGACATTGGGCTGGTGACGCGGGCTGGGCCGGGTGGATCAGCCAATGGCATCGCAATGGAAAGCGGAAAGTTTCGTGCGGGACTCGCAGTTTGCAAGTGAGGCCCTAAACCCTAAACCCCTAAACCCTAAACCCAAGTATCAGAGTGCCTGGGCGCTGAGCTTCATTTGGCACACCGGGTCATTGTATCCCGCGGTGCAAGAAGGGCTGTGCAACGGCTGCCTGGAATTTGAGGCATGTGATGGGCAGCAGCAACATCTTAATGAAGGAGTATACGTTAAATTATAATAGGATCCCTAATATGATTTGTTGTATATTCCTTAATTAAGGGCCCCGTAATTAAGGAATATACAACAAATCATATTAGGGATCCTCTTATAAACCCCAAGCCCTGTTCACGTCGCTTCTCTTCTTCGGCGTTGTAGGGCTTCCATAAGGGTTATTCTATGGGTCCCTAAACGGGTTCCTTTAGGGGGTCTTTTGCGGGTTCCTTTAAGGGTTGCCTTAGCGGTACCTTTCAGGGTTATTTAATTTGTCTCTAAAAGGGGTTCTAGATGTCCGAACGTTACGGCTCATGGTTTTTTATACAGATCTCCAACTTATTGCCGACGTTAGGGTTTAGGGTTTGGGGTTTAGTAGAATTTTTAAATAAACAGAATCACTTACGGCGAAGTCTTGAGCTCTTCGGGGTCTGCACAACCCTGGTCTTGAACGGCCCAAAAAGCGTCAGGAACTCTCAGGTAAATCCGAAGCATCATGCAAACCCCATTGGTCTCTCAAACAGTGAAACCAAGATCCTGCGCCACAGAACCCTATTCCCAAACTCAGGAGAACCCTGGTGAAGAGACGACTACGACTGAAGGGAGCAGTGACCGCACCCTCGGCAATCCCGACTGAGCACCCGCAAGGGTCGAAGGTATCCGGTGACAGTTTCTAGAGGTCTGAGTAATTTGCACCAGCAGCTCCTTGTATAGTCCCTACGTAGCGATGACTATTTGCCAGAGAAGCTCGATTATGATTCGTGAAAGGCCTGTGTCATGTATAAAGATACCTGAGTATAGAAGTTACTCCGTGTGCAACTCGTTTTATGTGCCGCAAAAGCCCGCATGTAACTCACCGTTATAGTAAGGGCCCTATGCTATTCCAAGCCAAGCGGCCATGCCGGATGTCCAGTTTCAACAGCCACTTCCGAAATCTCTGAGCCCTAAGCTCTAGTCCTGAACTCCCAAACCATGAACCCCGAAGCCTTAAACCGTAAACCCTGGAACCTAGCAATCACTCGGGATTCATGATGAGTCGTCGCAATCTTTCCGTGGATGCTCCCGCTCTGCGAAACAAAACAGGAGATGGCAGCTGCCACGGCGGAGCCTTCCCAAACTCATCCGTCCGCATTTGTCAGTAGCTGAGCAGCGAGAGTTGTAGCTTTTTGCCCTAAACCCCTAAAGCCTCAACTCTAAACCTTAAACCTTCCAAAATTGAAGGCCAGGAAGCACCTTAACACATCCTTGCAACGCGTAGTTCAAGTTTTCGTGCTTCTTGTGGCCCCTATATGAACTCAGCAAGTAGCCTTGTACTGCGGGCTGAGGGTGCAAATGTTTAGTGTGCGTCCGTTTTCAGGTTTAGGGCGTTTAGGGTTCATGATTTGGTTGAGGGTTTAGTGTTCAGGTTTGTTGTTTTGGGTCTTGCCGAAATTCCAAGCCTTAGCTTGCTTGAAAGAGCTTGAGGTCTCAAATCGTGCAGCGTGCAGGCTCAGACGTCTTTGCACCGACAGTCGACGTCTGCCTGCAACACCAAGACAACCGTATACACATCCCAAACGTCGAACCGAAACCCAAAGCGCTCAAAATCTACACCCACACCCAAAACCCTGAACCATGAAACCCTCGAACCCCGAATACTGACGAGGTCCTGAACAGTAGCTTCTGAACCCGACAGCTTAATCACCGTGAGCCCAGAATGTTTATGCCAAGTAGTAGAGTAGGTAACATTCAAGCGTTTGGGGGTACCGAATCCCTGTATAAGCCCAATCCCAAAGGTTAACTTTTGGTTCCCCAGGATACTGGACAAGTAGGTAGTTAAAATCTAAGGTCCCCCGAAGCCCTATTGTAATTCTCGAGGCCGCTATATTGCCCGCTGCTTCCAGCCTTTTCAATTCCTTCAAGTACATTTAAAACACTTGCGAACTTAGTTCGTGCTATTCCCGAGAACTGTGTTGACGCCATGGCAGTGGCTCATTGGCAGGATGGGCGCCGGAACCTCGTGATGATGATGATGATGATGATGACGACGACGAAGATATGTTGATGTTGATGATGAAGATTGTGATGATGATGTTGATGGCGATGGCGAGATGTTGTTGATGATGATGGCGATCATGAAATGTTGATGATGATGATGATGATCATGTTGTTGGTGATGGTGATGATGATGCTAGTGGTGATGGTGACTATGATGGTGACGATGATGATGACTCCTTGATTCATTTAAAAGAACCAAGGCATATGGTTCAGGGCTGATACCATGGCTTCCATAGCCCAGGATTCTTAAGGCGTTGTAGGATTAGGGTTTACATGTTCGGATTTAGGATTAAGGCTTCAGGGTTTACGACTGAGGGTTTGGGGTGTAGCGCTTGGGTTTGTTCGGCAGCCGTGTTCATGATTTTGCTACTTCGGGAGCGGGAAGCCTGCAATCAAGCAATACACCCTGCGGGTTTGGGTTTGGGGTTTGCTCCCTAACTTAAGGTTTAAAGATTCAGAACACAAGTATGGCTGAAGGGGCATTCCTTGACGAGGGAATCGAACGCTGAGCTCAGGCCCGCTTGACGGTGGCAGTCCACGGCGCGTGGTCTCATCCAGGTACTATACTCAAAGTTATTGATCCCTTCCCCCTAACATTAAAGGGCTAATTTCGGGGTGGATTGGGGGCAATGTGTTTTTTAGTATTACGGGGGAGTTTAGAAAAAGGGGGGAAGGGATTACAGGGTTCAGGGCCAGGGGCGGACGGCTTAGGGTAGAGGAGTTGGGGACGAAGTATATGAGGTTTGGAATGCCGAGAAAGATTTCAAGCACTAATTGAGGTACTTGTGAACCTGGCTTCCTACGGCCCCCTGGGATGTCTGGATGCAGGAGGTTTAGGTGGGTTCCCAAGCCCTAAACCATCCTAAACCCTAAACCATCCTAAAGATGGGAAAAGGGGCGTTCCAAGACAAAGCATCCTAAACCCTAGACCCTGCCTGTGACCCCCAACCCTACAAAATAGTAGGTTATGACCCCTTAATTAGAGGGTAGAACCCTTGAAACGGTAGGGTTTTGGATCCCTAGGTGATCATTAAGAATATCCCCTTGCATTTCGACGGATCCCTCGGGGAACTCCGCTCTGGACGCCAGAGCAGTCTGCCTTGGGCAGTTGCTTGGAGGTTCATGTACGGACCCCAAAAAGCACATAAGCATAAGCATTGTTATGGTGATATCCATACCTTATTGGGCTTCCTTTTCACTGGGTTTATATGGGATATCCCTATCCTTGTTTTGCTTATGTGCTTTTTTGGGGGCCCTATCATTGGTAGTTATAAGTGGGGGATGGTTTGGGCTTCTTTGAAGGGTTTAATAGGGTTTAAGTTTTAGGGCAGAAGGGTACTTATAAATGGGTTACAAGTACGATAGCTACACTTATAACTTATATCCCAAATTAGGGAACTTAAAGTCCCACTTGTAACTCCCCATGAGCCTCCAAGTGAGCCCGGAAGCCGTCCCATACCTGGTTTTTAGCAGGGGGTGGGGAATGCATTTTAATATAGGACAATTACCAATACTATTTTGGTGGGTTCCTTATCATAATTATAGTATAATGTAATGGGCCCCAAAACCCTATTCTAATTGTTAAGGCCCTGAACAGGCCCCTACATTAGGGCTTACTACAAGGGACCTTAGGGGTCTATCATACGGATCCATTCCCCCCTTCCCTACAAGGAACCAGGGAGTCAAGTGCTTTGTACATGTAGATCGAAACACCATTGTTTTGAGGTTTCAATCATCGAATTAAGGGGTCATACCTTACTATTTTGGAGGGCTTGGGGTTGCAGGTAAGTCTTTCGGCCCAAAGATCATCCCGCATGAGGACTTGAGTCTGGTTGATCTTTAGAGTTCCAGGGCATGAAATCCCTTGTAGGGCACTGTCTGCCTGGGCATTGGAGCATTGGAGTACCATACTTTAGTGTTTTTTGAGGACTTGTTACTTAAAGGGAACCATTCTGAAATAAAAGTCTATACTTTTTTCTCCCTGGCTAATTCAAAGCCCAGTTGCTGCAGGTATAAGCCCTTTACAAGCTCGTGTATACACAGGGAGTTATTTTCCGAAAGTCCGCCATGTCCAACGTTTGAATGCTTGCTCCTTTAAAATCTCTGGCATATAAAGGTCCCGAGAGTAGGGTTTGGGGTTTAGGCTTGTTGGAAGGCCGTCTTTGCGAAGTTCTTGTGGTTATATCATCTCGCGGTCCCTTACTTGGAGGGTCGGGGACTAAGTAAGTAGGCAATAAGTATAGGCTTGACGGGCTGAAAGGCTTTACCCACCCTTCAAAATCACGAGACATTGAGCAGAGCAAGAAGACATCTAGATGGCAAAAGGCACGCGAAGCTCCTGCAAGTGTGTGGGATGCCGTGGACTGGTGTGATGAAGGCATGCTTGCGCTTGCTTAGTGCATGCCAACGAGGGAGTTGCGTCGTTTGCCATGTCTGACGAGCGTGTGCATCGAGGACGAGTCCCATTCATGGTTGTGGCATTTGCTGCTGCAGACAAGACACTCGAGTCCGTTGTTACATGTTGAATGTCGCAAACCCGTGCATGTCGTGAAACTTCTAAGCTTCACAATATGTCCGGCGATGAAACTTCAACCACATTGGCTCAGTCTCGGCCCTGTGCCTCGGCACTTTAAAACGTCTTCAGGCATCTCAATCCTTCAAGTTTTTCGAGGACCGGATACCGCCAGACTCTCCACGATTCTAAGTTCCTGTACTCATGGTACCCGAACTTGTGCAAGAATGGGGACAAACAAGTCCCAAGGTAAGCAGCTAACAAAAGTGGAGCAACTCTTTGGCATCCCAAAAGAGCTTTCTTAAACAACTTCAAAGCACCACCAATCTGCCAAAGTCCTCCGACAATGTTTTCAAGACAACTTTGCATAGTGCAGGACAATGCTTGGCCTTGTTTCGGTTGCACGAAGTTCCGCCAGACGGGTTGACTCGGCTTTTGGTTCGTAGTTTGCGCAAGTTGCAAACAGGTTCGGGTTGAGTAACACGGTCCACGGAATGTCGGGTATTCACAAGCGTCAATCGGCAAAAGGCATAACGAAGCCCTTTAATGTATATAGCCATTGTTGGAAAGCCTGTTCCGCTTCATAGTTCTAGTTCTTAGTGACGAATGGGGGAATGGGCTGTAAACTGCTGTAAGGGACCGTAAGGGGCTAGATTGATTGCACCATTCCCTACGGCGTGATCCATACCACCTTTGTCTTCAAGGGATTTCTAACTAATCACAAAGCATCGAACAGACCCTGAACCCGAAAGCCTAAACTCATATTGCATCCAGGGCGACAGACAGTGCGAAAAGCCACAGCCGGTTACTTACAGGCCATTGCCACGTAACTAATATCCCCGTATCATCGCACTACTTGGAGGGTCGGGGGACACGACAAAGTCCTCCTACCCTCCAAGTAATAATGGGGTCGGACTACTTACTAGTAATATCCCTTTAAAGTCGCTTTATCCTTATACTATGATATACCCCGACACCATCTTCTAATCATGAAGGCCCCTACCTTAACCTACCAAAACCTCTTTCGTAGGGTCCGTATCAGTTCTTTGGGTTTATACTCAGAGCCTTAAAAAAACGTAGGTTATCGTAGGTTAAGGTATATTGAGGGCTTCGGATCTTGAACTAGGAGCACGCCAGACAGCTAAACTCGAGACCTTTAAGGTTCAGGGCTTGGCATTGTAGTGTTTGCAGTTTAAGCTTTAGGGTTTCGGTTCAGGATTTTAAGGTTTGTGAAACTTTCAAAACAAGAGCCTGACTACTTCCCAATAGTCTTCCCTGGGGTCCTTATTGTACGTGTGCTATCAAATAGTTCCAAGCCCCGGATGACCGCACAGACGAGTCCTAGAAGCCCCGTGGATCCAAAATAACTAGATTTTTCAGTCAGTCCTTGAGTGTAGGCCGCAACAAAGCAGAAGACAGATAACACATGATTGCTGAGGAAACCTAAGGACAACCCAGAGTTGGGCATCCTGAGGATTTTGAATACGATGCTCTAGGTTTGGGTCTTGATATGAGGGCCTTAAGTGTTGGAATAGGGTTTTGGGGGTTTGGGGGTATATTGTACGATAGTAAACGGGCTCAGGGGTTTTAGAGTGTAAAATAGCGGCCTCAATACTTGGAATAGGCGTTTGGTATATTGTACTATAGGTAGAAGAGTGGACTTCAAGGGATAGTCTTGGTAGCTATGCTGGCGTTGAATTCTAGATTCACAAGTCTCCCCAAACGCAGCTGGAATGCACAGGCCAGGTTGACGGTCAACTGTACAGCAGCTATTGAGGAGCCTCTAGTGTCGTATGGTGGGCTTTGAGAAGCTCTGCGTTTCCATACTTTGTAGTGTTAAGTCTTAAGTTGAGACTTCAGGATTTAGGAGACAACTTTGGGGGTACTTTGGCATGTACGTTGGTGGCAGTAGCTTTGGGAGGTATTATCGTTTGGGGGCGTCCTACATTAAAGTTTTCTGCAAGTAGTTCATGCGTCCCAGGCCCCTGCTGTCATCCCAGAAAAGATTTGGCGGCGGATTTCGTTTGCAAACCGTGCTCAAGAAAATCCGCACGAACCTCTGTCAAGTGTGTGGGATGCCGTGGACTGGCGTGATGAAGGCATGCTTGTATTTGTTTAGTTTAATGTATGCTGACGATGGAGTGGCGTCGTTTACAACATGGTACGAGACTGTACATCGAGCACGAAAAACTTTGCTTTTGAGGGCGACGATGTCTAGTACATTCATGGTTGTGTGATTTGTTGCTGAATGGAGACAAGACACTTGCAACCTTTGTTGAATGTTGTATCAAACAGCCATGCATGTCACAAAAACTCTGAGCTTCACGATGTGTCCGGCGATGAAACCTTTTGTGGTGGCGCCCTGGCGTTTTGGTTGCTAGTGGCGGAAGTTGCAAACAGCCACGGAATGACGGGTAGTCACAAGCGTCAATCGGCAGACACGTGGGGCATTCGTTGCATTATGTTGCGCATCACGTGTTTAGCTTCTTTTATGTGGAGATTTTGCGGTGAACCTGCTATCAAGGCTTTGTGCGCTTGTGCGTCTGCATCCAGACCATGGCTACAATGGCTTTGCTCATGACACGTCCGGAATTGCCTTCTTTTTGAAGTCGCAATCATCTGGGGTCGGCTTGGCTCAGCTCTCGAAGTTTAAGGTTTTCCGTTTGCATGGATGATCGGCAACGCTCAGGTTCAGCTTTTGGGGCTGAAACTGTTTGTGGTTTCAAGTCTACACTTTGGGTTCTGGAGATCTATGGGTTTGACAGGATGTAGTCGCTTTCTTGCGTCTGTTCATGCTCCGAGACTTGAGATGACTACAAAACGGATGATTTTGCTGTCAATCGACACGGGGTCGTAATCAATGACGTCCGTCTTCGCTAGTATGGTCCTTGTAACCCTGATGGTACGAAGGGTATTCACCTGTGTAAATCATTCGGACCATCGAAAATGCCCGAAACACTGAAGTTCCAAGCCGAAACCAAATCGACATTTTCGGTTACCCGCATACTCAGCATTGCCAGGCTCATTGGCGTCGTCGGTACGAAGCCCAGACATGTTGGATAGGGTCTTGGTTTTGAGCAGCCTTGAGCATCTGTTGTTCGTCGGTCTTTCGACCGCAGGACATGAACTTGAGGCTTCAAGTAATAATCTACATACAACATCTTGCGTCATAGCGCCCTAGGAAGCCCATCACCGAACCCGTAACGCACCTGCCCCTAAGCGCATGCAACAAATCCGCCCAGGGTCATCTTGTGCAACCAGTTCAACCAAAGGCATGCCAACAGCAACACATGAAGGTCTGTCGGGTATGTTGAAGTTTACGACAGCACCGAACCTTGTTCCTCGTTTCGGCTCTGTTTAGGATGGCTTTCAGGCGCTGCGGACTTGAGTGCTCCTGTCGAAAACAGACCCCTAGAAGACTAGTTTTTGACTAGGGGTGCAGCTATTGATGTTGATTTAGTGCTGGCCAAGGCTTTCAAGATTTGTTTGAGAGAGTCTCGGTTGCAGGTTTCCACGAGTTGGAGCCCAAAGCCAATCAATCGCCGCGTGTTATTTGCGATTTTGGGGGCGTAGGGCTTATACCATCCCCTACAGAGCTGAAAGTTTGCACGTTGTTTAAGATTTTGGGCCTATACACTTGCAAGCTAGGCAACGCAAATCCAAAACGTTGCATTTTAAAGCTCCTATCCCAAACTCCGTATAAAGCCTTAACCTGACTGGTCAGCCACGGATCTTCCCCCGTCCGACAGTCAGGATCAAAGTTCAGGGTTTAAAATATGGCTTAAGGCACATTTGACGAGTACAGCCTAAATCATAATACTAGTCCCAGTAGTCTAAGGCATATTCCTTCGTTGCTGCCCGAGCTACGGGGTATTGGGAGCCCCGCTGCCAACTTCTTTCGCTTCTGCATTCCAGATCCAGAGGGGTGAATCACGTGAAGTCGCGCGGGTCAAACGAGGGCATGAATGCGTGAAATCTGTCCATTTTTAAGCCTTCAAGCCTCAGGTTCACTCCACCCCCAACCCTCGATCTTCAGACCCCAAACCCCAAATGCCCTTGAGTAGCGAGACCATGCGAGACCTCTTCCAGCTTACAGCCTCGCCTTCGCCTAGGCGCCCGTAGAGCGACAAGACCGAAACTTCGCGGGCCGATATAGAATATGGAACCAACAGCGCAGGGTTTAGTACTGGGTTACGTGTTTCAGGAGGTACATATCTGGTTCAGGATTTATATTTTAAGGTTTAGGGCCCAGTTTCGGGCTTTAGGGTTTAGGGAGGATCTTAGGAGCTGGGTAGGTGACCTTTAACCGCGCGGTGTATATGGAAAATTAAGGCTACCCTATTTTGGGGTCCTTACAATAAGGATCCTACTTTTCAGGGTACTATATTAGGGTCCCCTATTTTCGGAAACTCCCATATGAAGGCCCCTACAAACACCCATAAAACCCCTTATAGTAGCCCGTATAGACTTATAGACCCCTGTAAAGGAACCCTAAACCTTAAACCCTAATTATTAAGGCCCCTAATATAGCTCTACAGTCGCAAGACCAGCGAGCCCCATCATGTCCGGAGATTTGCACGAAGTCTGCAGACTTCAAGTTTATCTAAGAGGCCTACGACAGTGAACTGGCCAAGAACTTCGAGATCAGCAGCACGCTCAGGTCAGCAGAAAGACCTGCAAGTTGCCAGCGCTCCTAATGTTCAGCCTCTACAGAAGGAACGAAATCAATCCTCTATGCCTGCCTAGAAATTAGCCCTGAACTTTGACGAGGTCTTTCCATATATATATATATATATATATGTATATGTATAGTTATGCCCTGAGAAGTACTAGGTCGGTCTTGCGGATTAGGTTAAGCCCAAAAAACTCAAACCCAGGACCCTGCAGAAACGTAAATGAGAATCTCCCGAAAAACCGACAGCCTTTCAACCTCCTCCCTAACCCTAACCTTCGCGAACGCCTTTAACCCTGGTTAACAAACATACAGCCCGAAGCCCAAGCAGCGTCAGAACCTCCTCCAAAACCCTGCAACCCTAAACCCCAAAAGCCCTAAAGCTTTAGAAAGGTGGCGGTTCGGCCCCTCTCGTGTCGTTGCCACAACCAACCAGCTCGGCAGCTGCCTTATCTGGGCTGGGTCAACATAGGCGCCTTGAGAGTGACCAGGATTCCGTAGATAAGGGTTCCATCATACGCGTGATTGTAAGGTTTCCATGGTCTAGGGGGCCTTGAACATTAAATGAAATACGGTTTTGGGACTGATGCGGACTTGCGTCGGGCGATCAATCTGGCAGGATTTCGGTGGCCAATGCCAGTAAATGGAACAATGCTCTTAGGAGCATGCAGCCAATCCCTTGCAGGGCCATCCGCAGCAGGCCTCTTATCCCCGACAATGCCACCCTAAACCCTAAACCCCTAAACTCTAAACCGGACTATGGCGCCTCTGCACCTGTCATTGACACGACATAGCAAGCAGCTGCCGTGGCTCGCTCACGACGTCTCCGTCGCTTCAGCTGTTTGGCCGCGTGCACCTTCTTCTGGTGAGATGCCGCTTCTTCCAGTGAGCATTTGTGCTCCTCGTGGGGGTCACACCTCCGGAACTCTCACCGCGGAAGCCACGACGGTCCGATGCTGCCACAAGGCAGTGGAAACCGCCGCAGCTGCTGCTGCTGTGATTGTGCGCCAGGGTGCTCTAGCCTGGCAGCGCTGAGCAGCGCCTCTTCCACCTCCAGCCATCGAACACCGGGTTGCGGGTAAACAATACAGATCCATGTAGTATACACTTAGTAAGGAATCCAAACACATGATACTGATACTGGCAATTCTTTTGGCTTCTATACATCAGCTCCTCTCTATACGGCTCTTGGGGATGTTTTCGTTTCATTCCTGTTTGGGGGTTGTGGCTTCTTTCAAAGGGATCTTCACAGCATGTTGTTTTGCATACCCATTGCTTACGGGGAGAGGACCTGTGATGACGTGTGAGTTTGCCTTTAAAAGTTGCCTGAGGCTTTCCTTAGTAGCTGAGTGGATACACTTTATACTTTTTGGGATATTATTACCCACTAGAAAACTAAAAGTGTATACTTTTGGGGGGCTTATGAACTCAGCAACTAAGTTGCATTGTCCATGAACTTGACGAAGCTTGTGCAAGCCACCGGAGGTTGGGTTCCTGAGGGACCCGAATCTGAAACTGATACGATACAGATAGAAATAGTATGAGGAAATTTTGACAAGCACAGGCCGTCAGGTATACTATAGAAGATAAATGTGCTGTATACCATAAGGACGACATGCACCCCAAAAAAGGGCTTCAGGTTCAGATACCCTATAGGACTTTATAGTGTATGGGTATACGGTCCTTGCAATTAAGGTAGGTTTGGTCCTCAAGGTAGAGATGTCACGCCCGGGGCGACCTTAGCCCTTTTTGGGTTGAGGCTTTACTTGGAGCGTCGGGGGACTTATAGGTACCCTAAACGGGATCCTAATTGGGTTTATGGTATTTATAAGTTTCTAACATAACTAGTTACTAAGTCCCCCGACCCTCCAAGTACACGCAGGGTCTGGGGCAGTTCTTCCGCATGACATTCAGGAGCCCCTGATCGAATCCAAAGGCGTCGCCATGTTGTAAGAAATTCGGGTCTAGCATGGTTTAGCAGCATTTATGGACCTGATGGCAATGATGTTTTCAGATACGAAGTTTGTTTTCGCGGATTGAGGTTAACTCGCAGGCCTATAAGCCCTAAAAACCCTAAGCCCCATAAGCCCAAAGCCCTGTGAGCCCTAAACTTTAAAGCGTAAAGCCTGGCCCTAAGCCCTGAGCTCTACTTGGAGGGTCGGGGGACTTAGTAAGTAGGTACTAAGTAGAGTTATAAGTACCCTAAACGGGATCCTTCTTGGGGTTATGGTACTTATAAGTCTCTAAAATAACTAGTTACTAAGTCNACTTAGTAAGTAGGTACTAAGTAGAGTTATAAGTACCCTAAACGGGATCCTTCTTGGGGTTATGGTACTTATAAGTCTCTAAAATAACTAGTTACTAAGTCCCTCGACCCTCCAAGTAGAAGCCCCACAAGCCCTAAACCCCTAAGGGTGCCAAAGAGTCCTCCAAAAGCACAGATCCACCACTTAGTGTTGTTAGGGCTTCAGGTGTCTAGGGTTGCGGGGTTCAGGTGTTCAGCGGTTAGGGGTTTTAGGGTTTTTTGGGACTTTCCGAAAATAGGGGACCCTAAACTAGTACCCTAAATAGTAGGATCCTTGTTGTGAGGACACCCAAAATAAGGTACCCCTAATTTTCGGAAACTCCCATATACGGGTTGAGGGTCTAGTGCCCCAGGTCTCGTCTCAGATGCTGCATCCGGGTCCTACTGGCGTGATTCGGCGGGATTGGGCCTCAGCAAGGGCGGCAGTATGACCAACTAGAAGCCAGCGGCGTTTTCCAGAATCTATTCAGGGCATTCTGTGAACCCTCCATGCCCCAAGCCCGAAATTTGCCTGAATAACTCCTGAACCCCTCAGGGCCTCAGGGTTTAGGGTTTTGCGTTTTGGCTTAACCCAGGAGACCCTCGGGGGTAGCTTTACCCCCCCCCCCCCGCCTACCCCCGTGAAAGCCGGATGGTTCCATAGCTGTTTTTTTGCGCTTAGGGTGTTGCGGTTCTACTTCTGCGTCAGAGGGAGCTCCAGCAAGCTAGAAGGGGAGCCTGAATTAGGTTGTGTCGTCTTTTGGTGAGTCGAAACACCAAATCCTAAACCATAAGTGTTCCCCTTGTAGCCTAGAGACCGGAATTGTTAAGCACTACGAGTCACACTAGTAGATGCTAAATCCGGCAAGCCTAAGCCTTGTAGAGACAATGACATCTAATCATATGTCTGAAAGCTCGAAGGCCATACCCCCGATGTAGAGATAAATGCCAGCGTCCGTTTAGAAGAAACATAGCCGAAACCCCTTGGCTGCGTAACCCTGGCGGAACCCAAACCAACAATCCGTGGATTCTCTAAACCCTGACCTTAAACCCCAAACCCAAGCCCAGAAACAAGTGTTGTTGCCATGTGTCATTCTTGGTCAGCTGCATGCAGGCTGCCCTTAAGGCCTGCGCATCCCACCTGTGCATCCCACTTGTGTGGTATGGGCTCTGTACCGGTGGGTGTGGGCACATGCAACGCATTCCTGGCGGAATTGCCTAAACTTTAACCGTTCCAAGAATCCTATGGTGGCGCTCTCTTATTCTCAAGCCGAGCCCCCATATGAGATATTACGGCACCTACTATTTATAGGGTACCCAAAAAGGGACCCTAATTTTGACAACTACCCATATGATTCAACCCAAAACCCTAACCCCTAAGATCCTAAACCCTAGGACCCTAAACACTAAACCCTAAACCATACCATATGATTCAACCCAAAACCTAAACCCTCAACCCTAAACACTAAACCCTAAACACTAAACCCTAAACCCTACCATTCTGATTCGACCCAAACACTAAACCCTAAACACTAGGCCCTAAACCCTAAACCCTACCCATATGATTCAACCCAAACACCAAACACTAAAGTTCCAGAAGCTCGGGCCCTGAACCGTAAACCCGAATCCCTCAACCCCTGAAACCCGGAACCCTAAGTCCCACACCCTAATCCCGAATCCCCAAACCCGAAACCCAACCTCAGAGCGACTCTGTCCGAGGAGCCCTTGGGGGTAGAAAGCCCTCGTAGCCGCAAAATCCCGGGGTTCAGGGTTGAGGGTTTGGGGCTTTAGGGGTTTAGGCAAAGTTTAGGACTAAACTCCTATAAAATACCCTATAGATCCCTTTAAAGGATCCCCTAAACCCTAAAACCCCCTAAACCCTACCAAGGTGAGCCCGCGCCAGCACTTCGAGAACGAGCTACTCCGCGCTGCGGGGCCCGGGGAAAGTCTTTTTCGGAAATTAGGGTTTTAGGGGCTTTTTAGGGGTTCAGGGTTTAGGGGTTCTAGGGCTTTAGGGTTTAATTAGGTGTTTAGGGTTCAGGGTTTCGGATTGAAGTTAGGTGAGTAGGGTTTTAGGGGTTTAGAGTTTTTTCGGGGTTTAGGGGATCCTTCAAAGGGATCTATAGGGTAGTATAGGAGTTTAGGGGTTTAGAGGATTAGGGACTTAGGGGCTTAGGGTTTGGGGGTCAAGGTGTTCAGGGTTTAGGGGTTCTAGGGTTTAGGGTTTAATTTTGGTTTAGGGTTTGGTGACAAGGCTTCAAGGGTTGTGGATTGAAGTTATGTGAGTAGGGTTTGGGCCTACGATTCCAGTACTTCCAAGGGTTCCTTTGAGGGTTCCTGCCATGAGGCCTGACATGACTGTGTTGAGGTTCGAAACAAAGTGACTGCTTCAGAGTCTTCGGCGTTTGTTTTTTGCAGGAACTCAGTGTGAGCGTGTGGGGGCATTCGTCTACGCTCGGTGCAGGTCACCCGGGACCCCAATGTTCGGGGTGCTGCATGCGCTGCTTGTCATTAAGGTTCGCGAAGGTGGTAGTAGCAGCAGCAGCAGCAGCAGGAGCAGTAGCAGGAGCAGGAGCAGGAACAGTAGAAGTAGAAGTAACAGTAGCAGTAGAAGTAGAAGTAGAAGTAGTATCAGTAGAAGTAGAAGTAGAAGTAGAAGTAGTATCAGCAGAAGTAGTAGTAGTAGTCGTAGTAGTAGTAGTCGTAGTAGTAGTAGGAGGAGGAGGAGGCGGAGGAGACCCCAGCCCAAAGCCCTGAACCCTAAACGAAAGCCTCACCATTCACTTAGGCTGGAGAAACGAAAGTCGTCTCTGAAAAGCCCATCTCTCGTGAGGCGGGCTTGAAATAAGTTAAGCAAGAATCAGTGGGACCGGTCGAGGGTTGAGGGGCTTAAGGCTTAGGGACGATGCGTCGGGTTCGGGTTTACTTGCGTCGTGTCTGGGAGAACTGACTTTGGCCGAAGTGGGAAGGGTTCAACCTTTTCTTGCAAAGCTGTATGGCATGTCTAGGGTCCTGTGGCTGATTAGCTCAGCTCTCCTCGGGGAGCGCAGAATCAGGCCCACTTTCCGGATCCTTCCAGCCATTTAAATACCCAGTCATACTGTATCTGCATCCATGTAGTATGATTTGCTTCCACGCCCTACTCGATCGAACTTCAGGGGAGTAGGGAGAGGGGGGTAGGGGACTATACTTCCTTAAATTGGCCAAAACCTTATTATGGGCATTCAGGCCCCCTACCCCCCCCCACCCTCCCCCTAACCATTGGCTCGAAAGCCTTCTCCATCGGATTGGAGACTCATGAAACCTTCCGANCCCCCCCCCCCCCCCCCCCCTCCCCCTAACCATTGGCTCGAAAGCCTTCTCCATCGGATTGGAGACTCATGAAACCTTCCGAGTCCCTTCTCGGAGGGTCGGCGGGACTTAGTAGGTAATAAGCAGAGTTTTTAGTACCCTAACAGGGGTCTTAGTTGGGGTTCTGATACTTATAAGTCTATACAGTAACTACTTACTACGTCCCCCAACCCTCCAAGTATATACTTGTCTATGACAAGCAGGTGCGCGTTTTTCGGCCTGGCTTATAGAGAGGAGCGAGTCGGTCCTTATCATGCGAAGCAACTAGCCGAGAGAACAGTAAAGAAAGCAGCCTTGAGCCTCTATGGGCTTTCAACCACGCATCATCCCAAAGGTCAACTTCTAGTTCCTCCAGCAAACTAGGCAAGTCAGTTTCGGGGTGTATTCTCTGTCTACCCCAAGTGCAGGGCCTTGGAACCTGAGGTTTGCAAAGCCTCTCGAAACATCTCGAAACTCTGTTTACAAAAGTCTAACTCCACTACAATTCAAGGCAGAAAGAGAGCCGTTGAGAAAAGCAAAACGCGTCGCTGATCGTACTACGGAGCAAATTGTAATGGAAACAACACCAGCAACAACACAAGCTTATAACAGTATTATCACGAGAATTTGATTACCACTAACAATGCTACAGGATACAGTTATCGTGCTAGTAATCGTCATGATATCAAGAAGAAAAATACAACGGAACGAAAACACCAAACCCTAAACCCAAAAGCCTCCAAGTCGAGGATCTCGTGGCTGGCGGACGACTCCGAGAGGCGCGCCGACTCGCCGTCGGAGGGCCCCTTTTGAGCCGTTAAGGGCGTCTAGGGACTCCTTTAAGTGGTTCCTTGAAAGGGGACCCAAGCTTCTGTGGAGTTTAGGATGTAGGTTTCGAGGTTCAAGGTTGGGGTTTTAATTTAGGGTTTAGGGGCATGAACGAAATAAGGAGCGCTCGATGGATGTGGGGATGCTTGTGTCTGTGCAGGAGGCATCAATCCAACGTCGGTGAATTCCAGCGAGACGGACCAGGCCGTGGATGAGGTTCGCAGCATGACGAGGCAGGCAGCAACACAACTGGGCAGCGCCATCCACCGCACCAGACGGTGGCTGCAAGGGCACAGCTGAGAGCGGGAAGACTTGAACATCCAGCTGCAAGAGGCTGAGCTGGAGTCTGTTCGGGGTTTAATGCCCTGGCTGCAAGGTCCTTGCATGACACTTCGTGCGCAGTTGCAGACAGGCTGTATTGGAAATGAGACGGCATTGATCAACTCTGCAAGAGGCTGAGCAGTTGTACAGCAGGGGGCACACCGCGTGTTGGCGACCGCTCTTGTCGGACGCGCTGCTCGTGCTCAGCACATGCCCCTCGTCTCTTGATCCCAGGTCGAAGGCACGAACCATGCCCTGGCGCCCGGCGAAGAAACTGCTGCAACCCGGCGGAGATTGACGAAAGATGCTAGCGTCATCGCGGCTGAGTTTGAATATGTGCATGATGTAAATCTTTGCATCTCTCGCGCCGCCACAATGGACCACAACATGAAAAGCTAGTGTTTTCTTAATTCGGATCCTACAGGTCTATAAATGCACACCCGAAACGCTAAACCGTGAAACTCGATGTCCTGAGCCCCAAATCCTCAGCCCCAAACCCCAAAGCACAAACTGGGTTCATTCCCCCCACCACTTGAATCAGGGACTTAATAAGCTGGTCATGACTGGATTAACCCCGGGTAGGGTATCTCTGCAGTCTGAATAGTCCTACTATATGTATACCGTGAAACCCTCAACGTACCTAGGTTTAGGGTTTGAGGTATTGTCATTAAGGCCCCGAAAAGCTCGTAATGACTCCGCTTCTGTTACATAAATGTAGACTATAGAATAGGTACATAGATCCTCATACCCTGAACCTTTCTGGTGGCCTAATGGCACCTCGACAGTACTCATATGGGAGTTTCCGAAAATTAGGGGTACCTCATTTTGGGGTCCTTATAATAAGGATCCTACTATTTAGGGTACTATATTAGGGTCCCCTATTTTGGGAAACACCCCTTTAGAACCCTTCAGGCCCCCTTGGAGTTCCCCTTTTCAATCCCAAAAAACTTCCCGAACCCAAGTTCCCTGAAAGCAGCGCTTGGTTAAGGGCTTCGGTGTTCTTTTCTAGTATACACTGTAAAGATCCTCTTTTTGTATAGTTTTTTCAAAAGCTTTGAAGGAACCCTGAGCAACTGCGAAGTCCCTTGATTTTTCAAGTAGTTCATCAAACCCTAAACTTGGCGTTCTTCTGGTTGGCTCTTGTGATTTTATAACTCTTTGGGTTTCTATATGAACTATAATAAGGAGGCTAAAAGCTTAACTTTTAGGAGGGGTTCAGAAGTCAGGCAAGTAAACCTTACAAAGCCCTTAGCGAACCCGTGAAGGAACCTTCCGCTGGCTTATTCAGTCTCTGCCTGATAGTGATTACGGCAGAGTGGGGGAAGGAATCCAAGGACCCTAATCCTATATGGGTTTATAGAGGGATTAGGGTTTAGGGTTTAGGGTTCTAACCCTATGTGGGTTTATAGAGTGATTATTGTAGGGATGCACTCTTGCACTGCCCTCCAAGAAGCAGTACCTTCACTCTTGGGCCCTGCACCCTATACGGAGCATTATAGCACCCTCTAGGTGCCTTCATAGAACCTTTATAGAGCATATACCTTCAAAGGAACCCTTAATGATTACCCGTTAAAGGAACTCTAAGCCACCGCGTCACGCCGATCTTCAGAGAGAATGGGGTAATGGATCCCTGTAGTCCCAATAACCCTAAACCCTTTAAACCCTAAACCCTAAACCCATTAAACCCATTAAACCCATTAAACCCTAAACCCTAAACCCTAAAAACCCTAAACCGCTAAGAACCAGACAGATGGGCGACACAGGCCGATCCCGGTGCGAAGCTCCCGGAACCTCGCCTCTCCTCGGGGTGCATGTCTCTTGGCTCCTCGAAAGGGTGAGTAGTAGCCTTTTTAGAGGGTTCCTTGAAGGGTTGTAGAAGCGTCTTAGGGTGTAGGGTGTATATAGGTTGTAGGGTTTAGGGTGTAGGGTTTCGGGGTTGAGGGGTTTGGGGTTTAGGGTGTAGGGGTTATGACTTCCTATGTGCTATCTGAATCTGCACCTGAAACCCTTTTGGGATGCTTCTGGGGCTTCTCGTTGAGGGGTTCGGGTTCGTTGTTATTGGTTAAACGCTAAACCCTAAACACCCTAAACCCTAAACACCCTAAACCCTCAAGAAAGAAATAAATAGAAATTGGTTGTCATTGCTGGCGTTGAGCCCCCTCTTCCGTCAATTTCAAGCCCAACCCCGCCCAGAACCAAGCCCAAAGTCAAATCAGTTTCCAGCCTCTGGTCAGGTTCCAGTCGCAACACTTCTGCCCCCGCCCCACCCCCCTCCCACCTCCCAGCCCAGCCAGGTTTGGCCCGGCCCGGCCCACCCAGCAACACACCCAGCCCCAAGCCCTAAGCTCCAAGCCCCAACCCGCGACCCAGCCCCCCAGCACCAGTCCCAGCCCCAGCCCAGCACCCAATTCCCCAAATCAGGTTTCAATCACAAAACTCCAGCCCGTTACGAGAACAGACAAGAAGTCGGGAAACCCAGCCTTTCAGCCCAGCCCAGCCCAGCCCAGTTCCCAAAGGAAAACCCAGCCCCAGATCCCAGCCCAGCCTCCCGGCTCACCAACTCAAAAACCAAGCGCAAAAAGGAAAACCTAAAACTTTCCGTCAAAACTTTCGGTCACCTTTTCCCAGCCCACCAGCCCAGCCAAGCCCCAACCCATCTTCGTTCCAGCCCCCTCAGCCCCCCCTCAAAATTCACCTCGCCCAGCCCGCCCAACCCTTCCGCTCAACAGCCAGCCCAGCCCAGCACCCAATTTTCCAAAATCAGGTTTCAGTCAGAAAACCTGCTCAAAACGTTTGGGTCAAAACGTTTTTGGCACCCAAACCCTTAACAATTTCTATAAACCCTAAACCCTCAACGCTAAACCCTAAA
The DNA here is from genome assembly GCA_003297005.1 of Symbiodinium sp. clade A Y106. Taxonomy (NCBI): domain Eukaryota; class Dinophyceae; order Suessiales; family Symbiodiniaceae; genus Symbiodinium; species Symbiodinium sp. clade A. The sequence goes on along the minus strand of BGNK01000116.1, from coordinate 86,207 downwards.
CCCTAAGCTTCTACACAGGGGGGGTGTATTTTCGAGGCCTCTTGGGGCTTCTTACCTTAAGGACTAAATGAGCTTTAGTAGTAAGGGCCCTATATCCATGTACTTGTCCTAGTAGTAGTGTGGGTAGCCTTTAACCTTTTGGGATCTTTTAGTGGTACTAACCCCTATATAATCCCAATATACTCCCAAAGGTTCACCTTCAGTCACCCAAGGATACTGGACAAGAAGGTTTTACCTTAAGATCCCTTGTAGCTCCCCAAAATACTATGGCACCCTTGTCAAATGGACCCTGAAAGCGAGCTCAATTTAGAGAACTACCCATATGGGTAGTTGTCAAAATTAAGATCCCTTTTTGGGTTCCCTAAATAATAGGTGCCGTATTGTAATAGGGACCCAAAAAAGGGACCATAATTTTGACAACCACCCATATGGTAGCTGAACCTTAAACTCTTTCAGGATGCTTCTGGAGCTTCGCAAAGCAGGTTCAGGCTTAAGGTCTTATAGGGCGTTCTTAGAGAGGTCTCTTGGGCTTCCTCAGGGGCCTAAAACCCTAAACCCAAGAGGATTCAGGGCACCGTGGCTTGGATGAGTTTGATCAACCTTAGGAGCTTTATGCCTCTGAAGCCTAGTCCGGATACTGGGCCGAACTGTTGCGAAAGGACAAAGCCCTGCGTTACCTTGATTCAGCACCCGAAACTGTGGGAACAATGCAAGCTTTCGTCTGTACAAGAGCTTTTCTACGGCACCCATAATTCCCAATAGCAGCTACTTTCATCACCGGTTCCTAAATTTCGAGCCAGAGTGCTTGGGGTGGCTGCCCCATGCATCCCGTCAACAACTACAAACCTCAAGCCCATTTCGTAAAGTCCCGGCCCCTGTAAACCCTACAATGCTACAGCCTAAGCCCAAAAGCCCTTTCACCAAGTCTTAGCCCAGGTCGGCTCGGCGAGTGGAGGCTCACCTTGCCTTGCTTGTACTCAGCTATTGTGATCCCAAGCCGCCTGCAGGATCTAAACAGCAAAGCCTTGAACTAGGCCTGTCATATGCTATGTAATGGTAGGATACCTGGTTTCGCAGAGGGGTGGGTTCGTTTGCTTGCATCCTGTCAGGGTTCGTGCTAACAAAAGCACTTCTAAGGGACTTAGGTTTTAGGGGTTGCAGGTCAAGTTTTGAGGAGATTAGTTAAAAACGGTTGTGTACCGGGGGTGCTTGTTCACTAGCTTAAAGCTTAACTGTGCGGTGTTGCAAGGTTGTTTACGTAGTTTTTTGATGGGGCCTTGTATGGTTTGGGGGATCCTGTCAGTTCGCAGAAACCCAAAACCCCACAAAATCTTCTCACAACCCCACGCGTAATAGAATCTTATCAAGATCCCCAGACCTTGCATGGTACAATCTGTTTAAAGAGCCCAACCATAGAAAAATCGATGAGAGCGACGTAAGGCTGAGGACCGTGAGAAGTGGGGCTGTGGGCGTCCCGAGCGTTCAGGGCTGACAGCGCACAGTTTAGGGTACAGAATTGAGGGTTTTGGGGTTTAGGGCTTAGGATTTCGGGCGTTTAGGGTTCAGGATTTGGGATTTAGGTGTTTCTCGATTTTGGGCTTCAGGGGTGCAGGGGTTGACGGCTCAGTGTGTTTAGGGAAGCCTTGACGAGCAACCCCAAACATGACGGGCCTTAACATCAGGATTCCGATTCTCATCCGCATCAAGGGAGGGGAGGGGGGAGGGCTTTGCTGCAACCATAAGACCCCAAATCCTAAACCCTAATCCCCTAAACCCTAAACCCCTAAACCCCTAAAACTCTAAACCCCTAAACCCTAAACCCCTAAACCCCTAAAACTCTAAACCCTAAACCCTAAACCCCTATACCCCTAAACCCCTAAACCCCTATACCCCTAAACCCCTAAACCCTAAACCCCTAAAACTCTAAACCCTAAGCCCCTAAACCCCTAAAACCCTAAACCCCTAAGCCCTAAACCTGAGCGGTCTCGAGTCAGGCGCCCCTGAGTGGCTCACTTCTCTCAGCTACGCAAGCACGAGCACCTGCCTTAAGGACGAAATGAACCCTAAAAGAGTTTAAGGTTCATATACCATATAGGGATTCATAGTATATGGGTATGGGGCCCCTACTTTTAAGGGTCATTTGGTCCTTCAGGTGGACATCGAAGAGATTTGGGAGTTCCCGAAAATTAGGGCTTCCTTTAGAGGGATCCTTGAAGGGTTCCTTAACGGGATCTAAAAAGGGTTCTATAAACGGTTTAGGGTTTAGAGTTTCCGCAAATTGGAGCACCCTAAGGATCCTACTATTTAGGGTACTATATTGGGGTCCCTTATTTTCGGAAACCCCCACCTGGGTTCCGGGATAAGCGTTTGGGGTTAAGGGTTCTGCGTTACAGGTCTAGAATTGTTGAGGTTTCCAGCGGCTTGAAAGATTGGATGTAACGCACCAAGAGACCATATGAGCAGAACAATCTCAGAAATGTGGCTTCGGGAGTACCCTTACAAACGCCTTTAGAAGCAAAAGATGTAACATGTATGTGCATGGCTGGCCGTAGTTTCCGGCTTGACGACATTCATCGGGTTAAGGTTTCTGGCTTTCGACTTCAGTGCTTGATCTTGTTTAGGGTTGACTAGAAGCGTATTGGATTTACCTTGTCTAGCGTGTGTAGAAACTCGCTCATCGTTGTGAGGTTAATGGGATTGAGACTCGGGGCTGCTTGGTAAGATTGTTGAGGCTAAGAGCATACACCCTCTTCCGTGTGTGCTTTCCCGTAGTTCAGCCCAATCCCTAAACCACAAAAGCCTCTGTAAGCCCAAACCCCATGAAACACCCGTGAAGCTCGAGTCAGAATCCAGGTCCTCTCTCCGGTGATGACGCGTCCGAGGCCTCAACGGCTTTCTAGACCTTTAGACCTTTAGTGTTTAGGGTTTAGGGTTGCTTCATACGGTTGTCTTCCACAGCATTCGCCCAAAGCCTGCTGCTTACGTTGAGTCCCTTTACCTTAAGTCCGAACTCCTAAGCAACACCTCCGTTCTCGGCCCTAACTCGAAACCTCAAATATGGGAGTTTCCGAAAATAGGGGACCCTAATATAATACCCTAAATAGTAGGATCCTTATTATAAAAACCCCAAAAAAAGGTACCCCTAATTTTCGGAAACTCCCATATCAGTGTGTAAATTTTGGCAATTCCGGAACACCAAATCCGAGCATTATTACTTGGTGTTCTCCTGGTTGGCTCTTAGGACTTTAACTTTTTGGGGTTTCTATATGAACCCCAAAAAAGGAGGCTAAAAGTTTAACTTTTAGGAGGGGAGCCAAGATTAATTTCCCAGTGACTGGGTGAATTCACTGAGTTTCTGCGAGCTTCAGGCCCCTCTTAAATACTAGGCCTCCCAGTGGGCCCTTTTTCCCTTTTTGTAGTCTCAGGTTCCTTATAAAGTTAGTCAATACCAAAAAGGGAGCCCTTTTTATTCCTAGGTTACTGGGCATCCTAGAATAGGATTCTTGAATCATTAGACCATAAACCCTAAACCCTTAATAACTAAATCCTAAACCCTAAATAATTAGACCTTAAACCCTAAACGCTTACTAATGAGAAGAGTGATTTTGACAGAGGAAGCCTGGAGCCTCTACAGTAGAAGCCCAAAAGCTGGAAACCCAGCAGCCTCAAACCTGAAGAGTAATGTATAGGGAATCCCAGCACCAGTTGTCCTTACTCCGGTTTCCAACTTTTTGGGCTTTACTGTAGGATTCTTGCAATACGGACCTCTGAACTAGGTATCTCTAGCTTTGGGAACCCCGCAAAACACCTGAACCAAACGAAAACACATAATTGCAATGCCGCGCAAACCCTTCAATCGCCCTGGCTACCTGCAGCCTAAACCCTAAACCTAATTAAGGTATACCAAGCTTTTAAGAGGCAAAGCTTCAAAAGACCTAAACCCTTAGCCCCTAAGCGCGAAGCCCAATGCCCGGCCCCAAAACCCTTAACCCTAAACCTAAGACGCTTCGACTGGAGCTATGCCAACTGCATGGCGTGTCTCGACCGAAGTGTCAAAGCCAAGCGTCGAAGACAGCCTGGAATAGAGTTTACAAGAGTACTACATCCTGAGTAGGAAGACCCCTTTAAAGGGATATATTATATTCTACTATAAGGGAACCCCCCCAAGCCATATTCGTATTTTTGTGGCCCCGGTGTTAGACTGTCAATCCTAGCTAGTAGTAGGGAGACCCCTTTAAAGGGGACCCTTCTTAACCCCACTTCTAGCCCTCTTGAAACGGACCTTATTGAGAGGGCCTATATCCCCAAGGGTTCCCCCAATTCATAATACTAATTCCCATAGGGTACTACGACGGTACTGCAAGGATATTACAGCAAGGCGACCAAGAATCACAGTGACATCACATTGTCTTGTCCCCTTGCTCTCTACACCCTAAGCCCTACAAGTAGCCCAGACGGCCATCGGACTCCAACGGTTATTAAGTTTTGAGGGCATTGAGGTAAACCCCAAAACGATAAGTCTAAAACCCTGATCCCTACACCCTACACTGCCCTACACCCTAAGCCCTAAACCTGAAGAACAATATTTCTGGTTCCCCCAAGCCCCAAATCCAAACCCCCAATTCACAAACTGGAAGGAACGAGACCCGTCAGTCGCTCGTAGCGAAGCAAGCTCTACAGTCGCGATTTCAGAGAGGGCTCCTTCCGTTCCGAATCTTGGTGAGTGTATATTTGGGTTGTTGATTATGGGGGGTGGGGGGGTACTACCAAAGAAACGCTGCTTCACATGGCATAGGAATTTAAAAAAATCAAAAGCTTCCATGTCCTATTTCTTCGGTTTTCAAATTTTAGGGCTTCTGTAGGAACACTAAACCCCAAACCCCTAAACCCTGAGCCCCCTAAACCCCGGAGGCCCCTAAACCCCTAAACCCTAAACCCCTAAACCCTAAACCCCTAAACCCTAAACCCCTAAACCCTACACCCCTAAACCCCTAAACGCCTAAACCCCTTAACCCCAAACCCCTTAACCCTAAGCCTTAAGTCATGTCAGGACCGAGTCGACGTATGTGGATGTGGCGGGGGGGACCCAGGTTTGCTGTGTCGTTTTGCGCCTCAGGGTTTACTGGGAGGGTCGGGGGTCTTAGTAAGTAGTACTTTTTACAGGGTTCCATAAGGGCACTTATTAAGTTAGTAGTTGCTTTATAGACTTAAAATAGTGACTTATATTCTAAGTAACACAACCCCAATTAGCGTCCCTGTGAGTGTATGTAAGTCCTCTTACTACCTACTTACTAAGTCCGCCGACCCTCCAAATAAGGTCCCGGGTTGAGGGTTGCAGGTCTGGGGTGGAGGGCCCTAAACCCTAAACCCCTAAACCCCTAAACCCTAAACCCCTAAACCCCTAGACCCTAAACCCTAAACCCCTAAACCCCTAGAGAGTTCGTCGGCAACCACGAGGGGTGAGGTTGGTCTGTATGGGCCATGTTCTCCTGGAGCTTAAAAAAAAACCTAAACCGTGACTAGTAGAGCAGGGCTTCGGGTGAAGGCTTTGAGGTCCAGGGTCAGCGTTTGGGGTCAAGGGCTAAAGTCTACTAGGTAGGGCTTTGGGACATTTTATATTTTCCCTTATTGGGCTTAAGAGGATCTTATTTACCAATATTTTTCAAAAGCTTTAAACGCCCCACCTAGTCTAGGGTTAAGTCTACCTAAGCCCTGAATAACCTACCTTTTTAGGGCTCCTTATTATGATTTCCTTATATAAGTCCTCAAAAAGGCAAGTTATTCCGGGTTAAGGTAGGGTTTAGGGTCACGGATTTGCGGTCTGGGTTTCGGGTTTATGGGCTTAGGGTTGAGGGTCAAGGGGTTTCGATGTGTGAAGTTCTGAAGGAATAGTCTGCACACCGAGTGCTTGAGATGATCGGTTGTTCCGCAGTTCCACCTGCAGCAGGAAGCGTCCAATCCAAAGGGACGATATACCCTGATGGAGACGATTCCCGTCACATGCTACCGATCACAGCACCCTTCTTCCAGGCACGAGCTCCCACATTTGGGTAGTTGTTAAAATTATGGCCCCTTTTGGGGTCCCTATTATAATACGGCACCTATTATTTAGGGGTACCCAAAAAGGGACCCTAATTTTGACAACCACCCAGTTTGGGGAGAAAGATAGCCAAGGGCTTCCTCGACCCGAGAAGCTCACCACGATTGCATCCGGGCCTCGAGCTGAATGGGACCGATGGTGTTCAGTACCGTAGCGCGTTCCATACCATGCTGGGAGCTTCCGAAAATACGGTACCCTAAATAGTAGGATCCATATTATAAGGACCCCAAGATAAGGTGCCCCTAATTTTCGGAAACTCCCTTCTCAGACCGTACAGGTACACGCCGTCTCGCAATCGTGAAGGCGTCACATATTAATATGACGATGAAACGACGGTGGACTTGGTCTGCAGCCCCGGCTGGGGCCCATCCGCTGGATTGGTGGCGATGAGCATGGCATGGGAGCCGTGATGACGATGGCGTCAACGGTTGCGCATGCTGGCGCACCGGCCAAGGTGGGTTTTTAACATACAAGTATTTAGACCCCAATTAGGACGCCGCTTAGGGTACTTCTAGCTCTACTTCTCCCACGCTCCAAGTCTCCGTCTCGAGTTGAAGTTTAGGATGAAGGGTTAAAACTTTATGTTTAGGACTTTCCAGGTTTAGGGCCGTTTAGGGCTTGTTGAAGCAAATGGTAAGCTGCGTTGTTCAGTAGCCCAGCTTAAGTTCAAAGCAAGAGCCAAATGACTCTTCAACGCATGGCACCTGCAAGCATAGCAAATGTAAAACTTCAACGCAGCGAGTACCGAAATGCTACCCGAAGCCCTACGGTTGATGATATAAGCCCTGCTTTACCCATATTAAGCAATATACCATAATTCCCATAGATTAGGGTCCTTAAGGTAATGCAGGATTTGTATCATCAGCCGTATGAACCGACTCCATGAAAGCTGCGCGGGTTGTTCCTCCAACGCCCTGAAACCTGACACCCTGAAGCCAGAACGGCGAAGAATAAAACAGAAGCAAAAGGCACCCTGGCCGGGGCCCACAATGTGGGGATCACCAGGCCGAGAAAGGTTTCTTTGACGTTGAGCGTTGGGGATTCTCGCAGGTTCCAGGTTTACAATCTATCGATTTGGGATCATTTCAATCTTCCTTGAATGCGCAGTATAGAGTCCTAATTATAGATATCTTTTGGGGACTGTTGAAATCGACACCCAGTCAGGATGGTTCAGGGGTCTAGGGTTCATTGGAAGTGCTACATAGACGACTTATAAGTATCATAATTAACCCCAAGGATCCCTTTTAGTGTACTGATAAGTCTACTTATTAACTACTTCCTAAGTCCCCCGACCCTCCAAGTAGGATGTAGGGTTTGGTTTGATGTGTGAGTTGCTATCAGGTAGCTTACCTGGGCTTTGGAGTACCATACTTTAATACTTTTTCCTTAAAGGAACCATTATGAAATAAAAGTTTATACTTTTTTCTCCCTGGTGACTTAAAAGCCCAGGGAAGTGCAAATGTATTGTTGGATCACTTTTCGGCTGGAGGGATCAAGAAGGTAATGTCTCGTTTACATTCCAACAGGGTTTTTAAGGCGCTTAAAGTTGCAGGGACTGCCTGAACCGTTCAAGACCTAGCTTTCTGGGGCTCCTTGCTTATGATCTCCTTATGCAAGTCCTTGCACAGCTAGGTTGTGTTCAGGTTTAGGGTTAAGTGCCTTGTGGAAGCAGGGCTTTATCGAGCCACGAGCTCCAACCCTAAAGTGGCCCAGCTTGGAGTTCTAAATTAGTGTTTAGCGTTCAGGGTTTTGGGTTTAGGGTTTAGGGTTTAGGGTTTAGGGGGGGGGGGGGTTTCGGGTTCAGGGTTTACTGTAGGTTTCGATGGCTTCAGGATGTTAGATTTCTTGACTTGGTCACTCAGCTCTGCATGGAGGTTGAAGGTTGCCCAGAATACGTTTGGGTTTAGGTTCGTGGTTAAGTGGGCTTATGACACAACTAACGTAGGTGCTTATACTTGGGGGGTGGGGGGGAGAGTCGGGTGGAACGTAGACTTGGGGATAAAGGCAGGAGGGCCTATTTTTGCAGCCATTATTTTTTTGCACCTGTGGCCTTTTTTTTCTCGCGTGTTTGTTACGAATAGTAATAGTAATAGTAATAGTAATAGTAGTAGCAATAGTAATAGTAATAGTAATAGTAAAGTAATAGTAATAGTAATAGTATTATTATTACTAATAATAATAGTAATAATAATAGTAATAGTCATAGTCGTAGCAATAGTAATAGTAATTGTAAAAGTAATAGTAATAGTAATGGTAATGGTAATGGTAATGGTACTAGTAATAGTACTAGTAATAGTAATAGTAATAGTAATAGTAATGGTAATGGTAATGGTAATACAAATAGTAAGAGTAAAGAGTTTACCTCATTCTCGCATTCTCTCATTATTTCATTATCTCATTATCTTAAATAGAGTACTAGAGTACTAGAGTAACAGCGTAACAGAGTAAGAGTAACGGAGTAGTAGAGTAATAGAGCACTAGAGTAATAGAGTAATTGAGTTATGGAGTAATAGAGTAATGGAGTAATAGAGTAATAGAGTAACAGAGTAATAGAGTAATACAGTAATAGAGTAATCGTGGAATAGAGTAATAGAGTCATAGTGGCGAGGGCCGAGGGCCGAAAAAAAAAAAAATGGCGACAGAAGCAGAAAAATAATGTGGGGAGATATTCTCCGCCCATAAAGGCACATGCACAGTTCAGTTGCACATGCCCCCGACCCTCCAAGAGGGGCGACACAGCGGTACTCAAGGATTGGTTAGACCCAGCTCGCCAGCCGATAGTAGTACTGCGATTCCCTTTGAAGAACAGGAAAAAGGCGTGCCCTTCTCATGGATTACTGAGTAGCGAGTACAAGCGTTCTATTGTCTGATTTGGAATTTGCCAAATCGTTTTATCCGTTTACCCCAAACTGAGTGCCTGGGCCCGTCAGTACATTGCTGAAACTCCCCTGCACAGAGTCCTTAACCCTGAAACCTAAATAACCCTTGTTCAGGATCAATACCTACACATGGAGGGAACCCTAGCAAGTTAGGTCTTTCACAGTCCAGGTACACACTAAGCATAAGCTGAACTCCTGCTCAGGGTCCTTTGGCCCTGCCGGCGGCCCAAGCCATGACCCACGGGCAGGCCTCTTTCGTTGAGGGCCTGCGCATCCCAAGGGTCGCGGTCTTGAGGCTCTTGTACTTGTACGGTACACTAAGGGTCCCCAGGACCCTATTAACAGGTGCTTGGATGCAGGATAGCAGTAGTGTAGGTTAGCATTTTGAGGAGTGCATCGTATGATTATAAGGTACTAGGAGCCTTGAGGGGTAGAGTGGTAATTTCCGTATACATAGTGCTTCTAAAATCCATGTCTGATTCGTAAAGCCCCTACATTACACGCCGTTTGCACCTAACCCTAAGCCGAAACCCGTGTGTTGGTTTGCTTTCTGTCTTGCCGTTGAAGTTTCGGTGCTCATGCGTGTCTTTGGGATGATTCAGCTGCAGGTTTTGGGGCTTTGGCAGTTGAGGGGCGAGGATTGGGGTTTCGAGGCTTGTGCAGATGTGTATATTCCCAAGACCTGTGGCGTATCACCTCCTGTGCTGCCGGACTGATGCTCTCTGTCCTGGCTAATATAGGTAGTTCTCCTCATTAACTATGGTCCCTTTTGAGGTCCCAAAATAATACGGCTCGGACTCTTTCGTCATATTATTCCTGTGCGCTTCTTATGACAACTAAGGTCTAATGTATCCCAAAGCCCTATTCTGCTTACTACGGCCCCTATATCATCGAACCCTTGCAATATCCTTGTAGTCACCCTTGTTATGGAAGCCTTGTAGACCCCGTTTAAGAACCCTTGAAAGGAAACCAAAGTCGATTTGTGAAGGCCCCCTATGTTGCCATGGCTACCGGCATGCCCTAAAGCCGGGACCCTGGCCCTAATCCCTAAACCCCTAACCCTTACTTGGAGGGTCGGGGGACTTAGTAACTAGTTATTTTGGAGACTTATAAGTACCATAACCCCAATTAGGGTCCCTTTTAGGGTACTTATAAGTCTTCTTATTACCTACTTACTAAGTCCCCCGACCCTCCAAGTAACCCTTAATTAAACCCTAAACCTTAAACCCTTGCAGCCCTTCCTGCGGTCTATGACCTAGGACTCGGGGGACTCAACACCTGCGAATGTTCCGGAGATTTGCTTCTTCGATTACGGGTGTAGGCGTTCGGGGCGTAGGGCTTTGGGGTTTAGCGTTTTAGGGTTTGGGGTCTAGGGTTTAGGGCTTCGGGTTTAGGGTGTAGGGGTTTTAGGGTTTGGGGTTTAGTCTGCACCCAGGCACAACATCATACGATGGAGGGACGGCACGGGCTTTAGAGTAACCCCCATCGAACAGGTTCCAGGCTGGTTCTACAAAAGTGACGACGACATGTAGCGAACTCGGGACAGTGGATCCCATTCAGCTGCAGAGGCTGCAAGAAGGCCAGTAGGGCATTCGGGCACAGGCTCAAGGTTTCCCGAGACCAAGGTCACCTGAGCATCCATTGGGACGAGCTGCTGGCAATGTTGGCTGTGCCGTTGAGCCAGGCTTTGTACAAGCCGGTTCCCAAGCAGCATGGCAAGGCAGGTCACTATAGGGGCCTAAACAATTACCTATACTATTTTGGGGGTTCCTTATTATAGTTATAGTATAATTGGCCCCAAAACCCTATTCTAATTATTAAGGCCCCCTATATTCTAGTACCCTTATAGATCCCTTCTAGTAGCCCTCATGGACAATAGACCCCCTTAAAGGAACCCTATTCATATTCTAACTATGAAGGCCCCCATAGTACATGAACTGGCACAGCGAGGGCTGGCTGCACTTCTGTGTTGCCACGGCGCTTCTTGATCCGCAAGGACCCGGGGGGCAAGATCCCCGCTCAAGAAGGTTCCGGGGTCTTTGTCAGAGTAGTATAGGGGCCTTATTAACTTAGAATAGGGTTTGGGGGGTATTATATACTATAGCTATAGAGTTATATAGGGGCCTTATTAGTTGGAATAGGGTTTTGGGGGGGTATATTGTACTATAACTATAGTAGAATCTACCCCCCAAAACCCTATTGAAACTGTAGTTATAGTATAATAGACCCCAAAACCCTGTTCTAACTGTAAAGGCCCCTATATAACTCTATAGCTATAGTATATAATACCCCCAAAACCTAGAGTATCGTCGCCTTCACCGGCCGATTCTGGGCAAGGAGCTTGGGCACCGCACTAGGCGACGTTGACATCCGATTTCTTCTTCGAAGACAGACTCACTGTCTGGCAATGATGCCCGCTGAACACAGCCGCAGCAAGCATGAGTGGCAGCCCTTTATGAGTCTCCCTGAGAATCGACAAAATGCTTGGGCAATCGACCCAGAGACTCCAAAACCCCTTAAATGAAGGACTATACTTTAAAATCGAATAGTATCCCTAATCTGATTTAAGGAATATTCCTTAGTTAAGGGGTTTTGGAGTCTCTGGGGAAATTAGTGAAGCCCTGGCTCCCCTACACTTCACACCTTCCCTAAACACCTAAACCCCCGAAACCCTAAACCCCTGAACCCCTGAACCCTACACCCTAAACCCCCGAAACCCTAAACCCCTAAACCCTTAAACCCTAAACCCCTGAACCCTAAACCCTAAAAGGCCCTAAAATCCCTGAACCCTAAAGCTTCAAGAAGGCCTTGCGGGCCTCCGAAGGCTTGGTCCGCAAAGCTCTTTCGAAAGCCCTGACGCCAGATCCCTTGGTAGCTGGGTGGATACACTTTACACTTTTGGGGAGAATATTACCCACTCTAAAACTGAAAGTGTATACCTTTGGGGGCCTATAAACTCAGCAACTAAGATCCTCTGAACGAGCATTAGCCCATCTTACTGACTAAACGATTAGGATACTTTTTTGAGGGGTTCTATCTATAGGTTTCTGTTTGCGGTTTAGGTTTAAGTAAAGTTAAAGGTTCCTGCGGTCAACAGTGGCTACAATTTCGTGAGTTGCCTTCTCAAGAATCTTGCACCTCATCAGATCGCCTAACATTCGGCATGAACGGGTCCCGTAAAGCCCTAAAGCCGTAATCCCTGGCAACTTTTGCCAAAAGCCCTAAAACCATAACCCCTAAATATCATAGTCCCTAAAACCACAACCGCTAACTTCTAAAACCATAATCCCCAAAAAGCCACATAGCCCTCAAAGCCCTCACGCCCTAAGCCCGAAAGCTTTGCCAGCTTACGGGCCGCCTATGCAAAGCTTCCGGCGCAGTACCCAGAAGTGACACTGGGTCTAGGGGGTTTAGGCTCTAGGTTTTGGATTCAGGCCGTTAGGGGTAAGGGCTTTAGTAAATCAGGATATTAGGGTTTGAGGGTTTTTGTGTTTTAGGGTTTAGGGTTTTAGGGTTTAGGGCTTTAGGGTTTAGGCTTAAAGGGCTCAGGGTTCAGGGTTTAGGATTTATGGCGGGTTCCGCTTCGTCGGAATTCGTGGGGGCTCGTGTTCGGGTTTCACAACGTTGGGTCTTTAGGTGGGTCGCGTGAAGGGTTTCAAAGAACGCCAAAACGTACCCTATGCGGCAAGATAAGGCCGCTTATGGGGTGTCCATCTTCAGGATGATTCATTTTCTGGGCAGGGGGTTCTTAACGTGAGGGGTTCGTGTTCCAAATGGGTCTGTGTTAGCAGGATATTGCTGTCCAGGACTTGTATTTGATTCATTCTCATGTGATACAGGATCAGGCTGGGCTTTCTGTAAGGCATTAGAGGGCCTTTGCAGGCGGTTTCGGTGTGAGGCTTCTTCGAAACTGTGGTGGTTTGGACTATGTTGGGTTCAGAGCTTTTTCTGGTGAAGCGCTGGTGTGGGTCGTATATCCCAAACCTCACGGTGGTATCCACGGAAAGAGGTTGGCCAATTAAGCCATATACCGATGCCTCAACTTATAGAAGTAGCCAGTGGGCAAGCAAAAAACTAAGTTACCATGCAAAAGACCGACCCATTCATAATAGTTTGGGGGTCCCTAAAACTACTCTGCTGGTTATGATCTAAGGGTGGCGCCAACCCCTACGAAACAGTAGGTTATGACCCCTTGACTTTCGGGTCTAGCGGCGAGCGCTTTCAAGCATTCCTTTGTTGCGGTATCTTTGCAGCTGGAAGAGCGTACCATGGCGCCGAAGCCGAAAAAGGACCCGAAACCATACCCTGGGCCCAAGCCAAAACGAATGCCTCGAACATGGATGGTCGCTCTCTTTTTGAGGTCCAGCCCACGGCTGCACCTGCATCGCAGAGGCAAGACGCTTTGCGATGCCTGGAACAAGAAGACTGCGGCGGCAGGAAGCACAATCCTTCAACACGACACAACAGATGGAAGGAAGCCTTGGAGACATTTCAACACCTGCACAGATCTCTTGCAGCACACTATTGAATGGGAAAGCAAGAAGGACGTTCGAGGCTATTTGCCCAAGCTCTCCACCACAAAAATGGCAACGGCAAAGAAGAACAAGCGCACCCGGCAAGGGTTCGATGAGGACGGCTAGGAGGATACCTAGGGCCTCGGGTTTCGGGTTGAGGTAAACCATACCTGTAGCCCCACAACCTTCATCTTAGGGTTCAAACTTCGGGGTCCAGAAGGAGTTACCCCTCCAAAGGTCTGGGGTTGAGATACGGACTAACGTTGACCGCTGACCAACAACCCCTCCCTAGTATATCCTTACTTAGGGGAGGGCGTGCATGAATCAAAGGGTCTACGTGAAATTCCGTTACATCATCTACAGTCTACATATTATGCTGCTTACACTCGACTGGAATCTGGAACCTTACTTTCCGGACAGATTCGAGGTATCCAGAGCCGCATCCCATGATGCAGCGATCAGGCGGAGAGTGGCGTTTCAGCGAGTGTTTCCCGAAGCCAATAGAAGAACTTCTTATTAAGAACTTCAAGCTTTTCTAAGATTCGGAATACCAGACCTTTAAACTTTTTGCGTTCTTATGTTTTAGTAGGAATCGGAAAGTTTATCCTTTTATCTCTGTTGTTCATTGGGGGAGTAAGTATATGGACTGAAGTTGGATGTCTTTGGCTTTGGCTATATAGCAGAAAAGCAGCTATGACTGAGGATTCCAAGCGCAGAGCATTTAGGCTCGCTATATCGTAGTGCTAGCTTACATGAATGTTCAGAGCTGGATATTTTCGGGCTGGTGCCTTGAATCTGCATGCCTTTGCGTAACCCAAAACCTTATGAATTGTCGGGGATTCAGCATCATACGGCGACGTGTTCCCCGTTCTTTATAGTGTGCTTGGAAGTATTTCAAGCCTAGCTACGTTGTTGTGCAATGTACAGTTTCACTACGGCTTGAAATGATGTTTGAAGGAGACGTGATGCCTTCAATCGAACAGCCCTTCACGCGAAAGCCCCACATTCCAGGCCAGACGACGCGGCACATAAGTTAGTAAATAAACAAGTGTGTCACACAGCGGGGTTCTACACGATATTACGGAGCCTTATTTCCGTTCAGGCTTCGATCTTGCACCTCCGAGGCCACTAGAAGAGCTGTGAACTTGCTGGGTTCCTTTGTTTTATGCTAGTTTGAACTTTTGGGCTTTGGTTCTGAGAGAGGAGAGTATATACATGCCCATGAGTTTCAGAAGAAGCAGGAGCTTGGTGCAGACTTCAAACAACGACAGAGTTCTGGTGATGAAGGGTTTAGGGTTCAGAGCCTGCGTTTGAATGGCCACCTCCACAGGATAGCGCACATAAAACCCCATACAACCTGTAACAAAGGGTGCGAAGTGTAAACCCAGACAGAAGCATCCCGCATCACAGTCGAACTATTAAGGCCCTTTGTATGAAATCAAAACAAGTGCAATACTCCTTGGAGTATCCTTATGGAGGAGGGCCGAAGCGAAATGCCGGTGGCCTTGCTTCGCACGTGCTCCCCACAACACCAGAGCCTTCGAAACTGGCGACCCCATTTGCTACGATCTTTCGCTGGGGGAGGATGTTTGTGCCAGAAGTACAGACGGTGGCTGCACTGGTGGAAGAAGATGTGCCGAAAGAACACGTCAAGCCTGAGATCTCTGTGTTGGCTTCTCTTGGGAGCAGAGGGCAATGTCCCGGCAATCTGAGACGTACTAGCAACACTGTCTGTGTGCCCGTCCAGAAGGGGCACGTGAGAAAGCCCATGGGATGTTTTCAGAACACTGCAGCAACAACGACCCTTGAAGGAACCTCTACTGTTATGCATAAAGGCCTCCAGAGTACTTAGAGGGTCGGGGGGGACTTAAGAAGTAGTTATTCTATAGACATTTTGGTGTGATACCCCCCAATTGGGGTCCGTTTTGGGGTACTTGTAAGTCTACTTATTGCCAACTTACGAAGTCCTAAACCCTAAATCCTAAACCCTGAACTACTTACTAAATCCCCCGACCTTCCAAGTAGGCCCATCGATGCAACCGGCTGGCCCATACCACCCTGCGGACTTCTGGGGCTCGGCGTCTCACTCCACAGGCGCTTGGACTCTTGGGGGTCAGTTTTGGGGTTTAAAGATTATTGGGCCTTTTAGGGTGAGGGGTTGGAGATTGTAGGAAGTTATATAGGGCTTCGAGAGTAGAGGGTTTGGGGAGAAACAGGGCGATCTTGTGTTTGGCTCTTCGGGTTTAGGATGTAGTGTTTCGTGTTTTAGGTTTAGGGTTTAGCATTTCGGGTCCAACGTTGAGTGTGGCAGTTTGGAGCTTGTTTCGTGTTGTGCTCTGCACGCGCGCGCGCGTGTGCCCGCGCGGGTGTGTGTGTGTGTGTGTGGGTGGGTGTGCGTGTGCGTGTGCGTGTGCGTGTGGGTGTGTGTGTGTGTGTGTGTGTGTGTGCGTGTGTGTGCG